>JAJONR010003291.1:0-58815 GCA_029582245.1 Solanum etuberosum | reverse complement strand
CAAACCGGCATGACTCACATTCCAATGATGGAATATTCTGGAATTGAGGGCAGAGCTTCTTCAACAGAGGTAGAGAAGGATGTCCCAATCGACAATGTGCTTCAAATGGAGACATGACACTAGAGCAAGCAACTGACCGAGACTCCCATTCATCAAGGATGTAGAGATCATCAGATACATGTCCTTTACCAATAACCTGATTTGTCGTAAAATTACGAAACAAACAATGATCGGGGATGAACGAGATATAACAGTTAAGGTCTCTTGTAACTTTGCTAACAGAAATCAAATTAAAGGCCAACTTTGGTAGACTTAATACAGATGACAGAGTAATAGTCGAGGTTGGTTTAACAGTCCCAAATCCAACACTGTTACAAGTTGATCCATCAGCTACAGTAACGGGAGAGGGTGCTTTGTGTGATCGAAAGCTAGAAAAAATATTGGGATTACCTGTCATGTGATTTGTGGCCCCTGAATCAATCACCCATTTATTTGATGAGGTGATAAAACATGTTTTATCCGACTCAGTGAAGGCATTAACTAAAGTGGATTCCTTCAATGATTTCTGATATTGAGAGAACTCTTTAGCCGAAACCAAAACCATTTTATCAACTAATGGACTAGAAGCCGTCATTTTCCCAACCAATATATTCACTGTATCAAAATAAATCGATAGAAAGTCCTCCAAAACTAAAAAACTACCCAAACTAGGTGGTGTCTACTGGACACAGCTACACAATCCAGTAAATCACTTAAACAGATCACAGAACTATCAAAAAATTGAAACCCTAACCAACAAGTATCAACCAATAAACACAAGATGACAACATGGGAATCAACTCCAACACTTCACTTGAAAGGACGAATCTTCTCAAATAAAAACAAAAGACTCAAATAGGTCTCAAACAAACAAAGGACTAATCTTATCCCTCAATTAAAATTCTGCTCACCCAAATCAAAATAGTAGTCTAACACAAAATAGTAGATCCTTTGAGAGAAATAACCGCTTACAAATCAGAGAAACGATCAGAGAACGGAAGCAAAAATGAATGATCTCACCAGATCTGATCAAGAGCATCACAAAGTGTATAAGCCAGAAAAGGCAGGGAAACGTCGGAGAGGAGAAGAAAGTTGGACCGAAACGGAGTCTGGTGAGGCAGTAAGCCTAACTCTGACGAAGCCAATGGTCTGGCTCTGATACCATGTTATTTGAAATATGGGAATAGAAGAACTTGTATTTCACTATGTTAAGAAGTACATGTATATATACAATCACTAGAGGTTCTATCAAAGGTAAGTAAATATCCTACACATCTTTCTATGATTTAGCTAGCTATATAAGGTAAGAGAATATCTTTACAATATCCTACAATATTCTGTAACAGAAACAGTTATGTAGAGATTCTATAACTAAGTTAATGGAAAAAAATGAATCATATAATAACTTATTTTGAAAAACGCCATATTTCTTATAAATCCTTTTTTATATTGAGTGCATTTTTTCTGTAATAATTTGTAGAAGTTAAAGCTTATTAATTCCTTGATGAAAATTTGTAGCTCGTATAAATACAATGTTGGAGTTGAAGGAGAATGTGCAACCAAATTTATCTCTGTGAGTGTGGAAACAGTTCGTTTCCTATGAGAACTTGACTTATTATTAAAAAATATTAATGAAAGTTGAAATAATACAAGATTGTGGAAATAGTTCATTTCCCATGAGAACTTGGTTTGTTTTCAGAAACACTAATGAAAAATTGAAATAACATAAGATTGTTATGTACTACCTAATTTTGAAATCATTACTGATTCTAGAGTAATGATTATCCTCTAACTCACTATTAAATATGATATAAGCGAGCTATTGCATTTTAAGGAAAATAACTCGAGAATTATACTGGAATTGATTTGGTGGTGTAGCCCATTTGCATAGCGTCAGTCATCTAAGGAGCAACCCCTTAGATGACTATACTTCATGCAAATATTTTTGAAGTTTAACATTAAAATTTTGTAGGATTTTACAAGATGAGTTCTATTTCAGTTGGAGTTCTTGGAGGTTACTCTACCCTAAATCCTAGCTTATGCTTATATAAAAAGAGTATTATATTCCTTAAAAGGCATCTCTTAAATTCATGAAATATTCATAAAGATCAAGATCTCAAATATCTCATAACTCTTTTCGAAGAGATCTCGAATATGCATAAGCTCTTGGGATATTCATAAAGATAAGTCTAAATCAATGAAAGAAGTGATTGTTACACTTTAGAACACATTCAAAGTCAAGATAACGTCTTTTAAAATTTAATTATTCGATAATCTAATTAGTTTGAGCTTGAAACTAATTAAACAAAACCAATATTTAAACATTATTGATTTCAAATTGAATTGAATTAGACAAATTGAGAAAGTAAGAATAAATTAATTGTCTACGCCTTTTAATTACATTGTATTTTTAGAAAATAGTAAATTTTAAAAATATATGTATAATGATTGACCTGGTTTGGTCACTTTTGGGCCAACCAGGTTATCTTTTTTTTATTAAGAGGATGGCCCAGTTTTGGTTAAATCAATAATACGGACTTTGTGTCCAAATTTAACCCACAAAAAAAAGGTTTGATAACAAACTATTAAGAAAATTTCAATTAATACTAACAATAGATACATAATTATATTTGTATTTATATTTATGTTTACTAGTCTCTGGATACTTGCATCTCACGTGTGTTCTATGTGAATTTTTATAGAGAAGTTAGGATGACTAAAATTTCATGAAAATATGTATGTAATGAATAATAAAATACAACAATTACAAAATAAGAATATAGACTTATGTCAATAAAACATTCAAAGAAAACTAAATTAAGAAGTCTAATAGAGAAAAAACATTCAGAAAAAAGAGAAAGAAAAACACAATGTATACATTATTCTTATAAGACTTTGATGTTTAGATGAAAAAATAAGTACAAAATTAGTACATAATTCTTTGAGTTCTTATCGCCTCCTTCTCCAATATCCTATCAAAATTCAAGAGTCTTCTTCATCTACTTTAACTATAGAATAAAAATAAGAACCTAATAACCTTGGTAGGGGTTTCATGAGATAAAGAAGTTGAATTTATATAGATAGAATAGAAGGAATATCAAAAGGTATCTTAAAGTTTTAGATTAAATATTTGTAGGTTATGAATATGAAAATATGAGAGTTATGGATATTAAGAGTATAAAAATTGAATAAGTAATTAGATATGAATTATGAATGTGAATTTATATTTAAAGCAAATAATAATAAATAAGTAAAAAATAGGAAAAAGAAACATTAAAGCTAACAAACCATGTACAAAGAACAACTGAAGTTCTTACCATTTAATTAAGCATCAATGAATTTAAATTTGTGGAGCTAGAGCATTCTTTAATAATAATAATCAAGAGGACATTATCAATGCGTGTCTCTCCATTTTGCAGACTTGCACCCTTTAAATTATTAAATTTCATTATTTATCATAAAGAATAATACTTTATCCACATAAATTATTGTTGTGACGAAAAGATGAAAACGAAAATCTAAAAATAAAGAATATCAAGTTTAATGTGGAAACATCCTTCAAATCGAACGTAACCACCACGGAATCGACAAGATCCGAATTGCTTCATTATAACAATAATATGGTTACAAATATTCTTCTAATGGCTACACAAAAAGTGCCAAAAGAGAACAAACAATAGCTACACCAACAAAAGATAAATAGAAAGAAACACCATCCAAACCCAGCTGCTGTCCGGGACCTAAAATAGGATCCTTCTGACCTCAGAATCCGATCTCTACCGTTAAAATCAACCATCAATATGTCAGGAACACTCAGTCAAAATTTCAGCCCGATCCAACGGTTAGTTAATCTAGAATCGTGATCTGAAGGTTGCTGGTCGGAGAAAAAAGACCACAACAAAGGAACCTTTTTCTTCTCTCTTCTCTTGTTGAAAGCTCTCTCAAAAATCTCTCTTATGTCCTAATGTATTTCAAAGACAATACTAATGAGCAATTGAATTATTCTCTCAAAATCATACTCTATTTATAGAATTGTGCTTTTCCTTAAAAAGCTAAAACTAACTCCAAATAGAATTACCGTTCCAATCCTTTTCCTAATAAAATTGGAAACCAAATAAGGAGAATAATTCCAATCCTTTTTCAAGTAGAATTAGGCTATTGGCCTTTGGCTGGAACATGGTCCATAGCCCATCAATTATATTATTTATGACACGAGTTAAGGAAAAAGTTATGAGAAGAAGAAATGTATAGCAATTTAGGTAGAGGTTTTTAGATAATAATAATAATAATTATTACTATATAAATATAGATTATACATGATAAATATTATTAAATTAGATATTAATTAGGATTAATCGAAGGAAGTCTAAAAGTCATTAACATTTTAATTAAACTTATACAATTTAATATTTAAATATTTTATAACATTTTAATTTATAGAAGAGGTAAAACCGTAATTCAACTTTCAACTTTTTTTGTTCCCACTTTTAGTATTATATATGATGATATGTAACATTGAATAAATTTGAGGCCTTATTTTTTGGAAGCCTAAAGTCATTACTTTAGTGGCTTTAGAGTTGAATCGCCCCTACCATCTGCATTAAAAAATATGGCCATGTGTCACACTACCTCAATCAATGGGCTTTAGCCTCATCCCCATCCCCTTCGACGTTTCAAGGATCATTTTTCATGTCAAACCCTTGGTTAAAAGATCAGTCAAAAATTTTTTGGACCTTACATATTCTAAGAAAATAACATCATGTTTCAATAACTGTTTAACTGCATCATATCTAATGTGAATATGTCTTTTTTTTTTCATTATACACACTATTTTTGGAAAGAAGAGCATTCAAAGTAGATATTCTACCATCGGTAAGTACGTTTCATTCTGAATTGTGTAGTTACAAAATCCAACAACCTCCTCTTTTTAAATAGGTTTTGAGATCCTCTTTTTAAATATGCTGTAACACCCCAAAAATTTCTAAGTTAAGACCCAAACCATTCTTGAATTGCGTATAAGGTCGTACTAACTGACTCTTAATTTTTCTTAGGTGTTAAGGTGAATTCTTTAATGTGGGAATGATTTTGGATATCAATTAAGGCCACTAGAATCTCCTAGCACAAAGTTGAGTTGAAAGTTTCCTTACCGATTAAGTTTTGACATAAGATTTTACGTAGGTCAACTTAAAACGACCATATCTCTTAGAATATAAAGAGTTACATGGACCATAAACTATTAAATTAAAGGTATTTGAATTCTCTTTCCAATGCCACCAATTTTGCGTCAATCCATATTTTGAGTAAAAAGTTATGACCATTTTAGTAACCTGGTACAGTGTAGTGACGCATTTGCCGACGGAAAAACATTAAAAAGGGCCGTTTTTGTCATCTTACCTCTAAGAAAACTCTAAACGATTTTCTTGACTAATTAAAGGGTCAAAACAATCATATTTTCATCTTTTAATCCATCATTATCTTCTCTCTCAAACCCTAGGGCGAAACCCTAAGGAAAAATCAAAGTAGAAGACTACATTTAAGATTCTTTCAATTTTTTTCAAGATTTTTTCAATTTTTTTCAAGATTCTTTCAATCTTTTTCAAGATTCATTCAATATTTTTCAAGATTCTTCTTCAAGGTACGTCTTTCTCCAAGAATTTCATTCTTTCCAACTCAAATTCTTCCATACAATTATGAATCACTAATGAAAATCATAATTCTTGGTCATAGAGATTTCAAGAAACTAATTCAAGAATCTCAAGAAAGGTTTTCTTGATTGTTCTCCTTCGAGCTAGGATTTCAAGGCTTCTAATCAAGTTCTTTTTCAAGATTCTTCAAGAACCTTGTTCTTCCAGGTATGTAGGGCTATCATAGTGTTGGACTAGTTCGTCCTCACGCCTTACATCTACTTTCAAATCAGTAAAAGAGTAATCTAGGATTCTACCCCTAGATTTGAGTATTATTGAGATGAGTTAATTTTGAGTTCTCGAGTTCCTATTTCTTTTTGAAATTCTACTCCTAATTATTGAATTGCTATATGTTATGCACTAACATTCTTGAGTTGTTTTGTTCATGTCCATAATACCGCATGAACCCTACAAATTGAGTTATAAGTCTTGAGAGTCTTTGAAAGCCAATCATTGTGTTTCAAAATGAGTTTTGAGAAAAGTTTAAAGGTTCTATTTCATAAAGACTTTAAGAGTTTCTAATGTTATTTTATTCATATATATATATATATACATATGTATCTATGTTGATTATTGGACTTGAATGATAAGTTCATAAGTGTATGTTTTCAAGAAGGTAAACACGTCTCATATTTTGAAAAGTATTTTAAGTAATGTAAGAAATCCATTCTTTTTAATGGGTGAATTGAGCACAAAGTTATGTTAATTATTTTGGGAGTAGTATCGAGCACCGAGTTGGGTTAGAGTCTTTTATGATTCGGAAGTCCCACAAAACTCAGCGTAGGATAGGATAACATTGATTCTTCATGCGACTCCTCACTGCCTGTGAGAAGGCCAATTAGATGGATCCATAGTCACGATATCATCTTATGCCCCCGGAAAATTATAAGATGGGCCTTTGCAACGTGCGGCGGGACGTTGTATCATTGCTAGGATCATGGTAATGGTTGTCGGTTAGAGAAACTCCCCACAAGTAAAGTATATTATTTTCATGTTGCTTTCATTGTATATTTTATTCTAAAGCTTAAATGGTTTTCACTTCATGTTCATGTATTGATTCAGTTGAGTTTCTTTTGGTCATTAAGTTCAGTTATTTGTTTACTCAGCCATATTACATATTCGTACATTCCATGTAATGATGTCATTCGACCTGCATCCTTTTATGATGCAAATACATGTGTTCATGATTATCAACAGGCATTTCGTTGAGATCATTCTACACTTCAGTTAGCTTTGGTGAGCCTCCTTGTATTCCAGAGGACTTCACAGTTACTTTTCAGTTAGTAGTTTTGATATAACACCTCGTATTCGAGAAAGTAGAAAAATGCAGCTTTCTAGGATCTGGTGTCAGAACCAACGGAAGCCACCGACAGATCGTGTGTTAGACTACGGACCGTAGGTGGGGTCCCGTGGTTCAGTCCCAGACTTAGAGAAAATTCAGGATCAAAAGGTGACACCTACGACTGTGAACCACGGTCCGTTGATTGACCCACGGACCGTAGGTTGGTTCCGTCGTTGGGATCCAAAGTTTGATAGTCTCTGATTCCACCTACGGTCGACCAGTACGGTCCGTGGTTGGACCCACGGACCGTAGGTGAGGGCAGTAGCTATTTAGAGGAAAATGGATATTTGATCAACTTCAAACGGCCATATATTTTAGCACAAAATGAATTAGGTGGCCAGTGACCTATAAAATTAAAGATAATTGAATCCTCTTTCCAACGCCACAGAGTTTTCTAAAATCCAAGCTTAGAGTAAAAAGTTATACTCATTTTAGTAAATCCCTGTCGTGCAGACTACGAACCACGACCACAGTCGACGGTTGGTAGTCCAAACGTCGGTCCGTCGATCCCTCCGTGGATGGCCTTCATCAGCTTTTAAGTTAGGGTCGTTTTGGTCTTTTTTCTATGCGTTGGGTCCCTTAAACTACGTCGTTTAATGCCTAAACTATGCCGTTTTACTCAGTCTAAGCCTAATAATCTAGTCAGAACCTACCCAATGCATTCATTCTCCAAAAATCATCAAACTAAGAGCAAAAAGAGAAGAAAGAGGCGCCAGTTTCCCAAGAACAATCATGAGGTCTTCTTCAAAGTTCAGCCTTGAAATCCAAGGGATTTCTCCATAGTTTTCTTCACCAGGTATGTGGGATTTCACTAGTAGATTCATTTCATCCACTAGGTTCCTAGAATTTATTCAGTTCCTTGATTCTCCATATCTTGTTTAGACGTAGGGTTTCAAAAACCTTGGAGATTTGTTGTGATTTAGCTGTTGTAGTATCCTAAATCGAAATAACATGTTTCTTGGAAAGTTTGCATAATTTCTTGTATAAAACTCAGAACCCTAGTTTGGATAAATTCTATTAGTTCATGAATTATACTTGCTAGGTCAGTTAAACAGAAAATCATGCTCCAGATTTCGAATGTCACATTCTCAGTATATAAATGTTGCATTCTCAGTTAGCATGTCAGTATTTTGAGCTATTCAATATTTAGTGCATTTTAGCTTCATATGTATTTACTTGGAAGTAGACTTAGCACCGAGTTGGACTAGGGTTCAGCGTGCCTTCATAGTCCTAGAACTACGTGCCCCGTAGGATTACAAGTCCCCTCTGTTGGGCATCAAATTTAGTGATCATGCCAGTCATGCCTTTATACCCCTGTCAAGGTCTATTGGACCCTCTCGATGAGACGTATACATCGGACTCCACGTTTAGCTCACGTGGTTTATGTCGGTTAGTAGTAGCTCCCACAGTCAGACTCTTAGTGCATCTGACCAGGTTTTCAGTATATACTTCAGCATTCAGTTCAGCATGTTATTCTCATAATTTGTACTTGGTCATTGCATTCAACTTAGATTTTCAGTTATGTTTCAGTATTTATAGTCTTGCTCAGATCATGTCATTGCTTAGTTATGCTTTGTTCAACTTATATATATTTGTTCAACTTAGTATCTATATCGTGCATGCTCAGTACATTCCAAGTACTGACGCATACTCTGCGCTACATCCTTTCATGATGTAGGTTCAAGTACTCAGCATCCAATTCACGCTTAGATCGATTCTCGGTCCGCATTTAGTAGCTTCAGTGGTGAGTCCTCATTTCCGAGGATAATAGACATGCTTTCATTTTAGCCTTTGCTTTCAGTTTTCAGTTTGTTTAGAGTTAGCTGGGGGGCATGTCCCAGCAACTCAATTCAGTTAGAGGCTTTTCAGACATAGTAGTAGATTCAGCTCGAGTTGTTAAGTGATTGTTTCAGTTATCACTAAACTCTTAGTATGTGTTACATATTCAGACTAGTTGGGTTTTCCCCCATTTTCAGTATCCACTATTTTTAGCTTTTGCATATTTCATGCTTTACTTAGTTATTTTCAGTATGCTTATGATATGACAGACTGAGGGTTAGCTTGTGGTCACTCGTGATCCTAGGTCCCATGTTATGTCAATGGGGTAGCCTTGGGGCGTGACATTTGAGGTGTCGTAGGTCTTGTCCCGACATCCTTCCTTAATAGTAGAGGCTTCATAGATAGACAGTTTGGGAGAGTCTTTCAGTTTCAGATGTTTTATTTAAAACTTATGTTTCATACTCAGTATATTCAGCAAAGTTTTGAGATTTAGTAAACTATTTTTAAACGTTTCTTTCAATTTGATTCTTATGTATGCTTGAGTTAGTCATCCACTTGTAGTCAGCCAGGATGAGGGTTCGATTGGGGACCAAAAAAAGGATTCTCGAGTGCCGGCCACGTCCAGAGTGTAGGCTCGGATCGTGACAAACTTGGTATCACAACACATAGTTCAAGTGTCCTAGGGTGTCTATGAAGCCGTGTCAAGTAGGATCTTATTTATGGTTGTGAGGGCCCCACTTTTATAAATGAGGGACTACAGACATTTAGGAAAAGTTTCCCTTCTTTCATACTCTAAATCGTGCAGTAGAGCTGTGTCATAAGGAACTTATTCAAAACTCGTGCGTTTCTCATATCCATTCGACTACCCCTCATACTCAAGGTAGTTAAAAAGTAAAGCCAAATCCTTATCGATGAGTTACTCTTAGAAAAAATCTTGAGAAAGTCATGAGACTGTAGAGGGGCTTGAGAGAAGCCCGTGAGTGAGTTAAGTGTTGAGTTTGAAAGAATGCACTCTTATTCATATGAATCGTGTGTTCGATCTAAAAGCGAGATGTATACCCAAAATCTTTCCCTAAACCTTATTTTAGTTGAGACCTTTATGCGAAAGTGTATTTTGGAGCTTGGGTAGCATTTTCACCTGAAAAGATAGTATGAGTTATGAGATTATAAGCAGTAGTAGTAAGAGTTCCCAAAGTTAGAAGAATGCATGCAGTGGTTCAGTAATCTAAAAAAGAAAGATAGTGATGAGGCAAGATATATTGTTGTAGTCATGTACCCAATAAGTTTTAGTGATGAGTTTTCCTTTGTGAGTAGACTAAGGAATAATAATCTCGTATAGAGTTCATGATATGAGGTAGAGGAATAATTACTAGTTAGGAGGAGTTAGAGTATACTTTAACTAGAAAGGAGTTTATGATGATGTGTCATTATGTTAGTAATGATCAAGTGTAGGTGTTGAATAGAAGAGTAGAGTATTCATGAGGTGATAGATCTAAGCTAGGCTTATAATTTTTAAGGGGGAGCCCATAATATTCAGAGGGTTATAGAACTAATTAGGCGATAATTCATAGTGAATGGGTAAACAATACTTAAGTTGTGAAAAGGAATGTGACGGTAGTCTGTAAATAAATAGGCTGTGAGATAAAGATTTACTACTTGTCATGAGGTGTTAGTGGGTAAGTGTTTCTTAATTTTATCTAGTACTTGTAAGTTGTTATAGTAAGCAAGCAATCATATTAATATCCGGGTTTAGTAATAAACATTAAACTTGAATTTGAGATGAGTGTCGTGATCAAAAGAATGGCAACATGATGATGATGATGTTAATCTTGAGATCTGATCTGGTAGACTTAACATAGAGTAGGTGAGGAATTGAGATGTTAGCTGCAATGAAGATGAGTGGTACAACTGAGAGATCCTAACTTTTAGATAATGGCTGTGAAGTGTAGCTAAGTCGTAAGAGTAACAAGAGCATTAAGAGGTGTAACGAGATTGTATGTAATCAGACGAGGTTCCAATTAAGTTAATAATTTTTCATGTATGCCTAGATAGCTAATTGAGCTGTTAATGCGGAATAGGCTGAAGTAAGCATTATTTTCCCCTTAAAGAGTTAGATGAGGTGGCCTTGTAATCCAATGAGAAGAGGTTAATAGAAGCATCTTAGAAAGAGGTCTAAGAAGGAGTCTTAGTACATGCTTATAGAGAGTTCAGTAGCCATGAGATAAGCCTTTCCTGAATATTAGAGTAAAGAAAATGTAGACTAGTTTAGAGGTGATGGAATATATCCATAGTTTTAAAACGTCAGTTTCAAACCTAAGGGGGAGATGATAAGATGAGAAATCAAGTCAAGTATTGAGAATGAGATAGTTATATCTTCAGAAAGAGTTAAGGAGGTACATCAATCCATTCAGACTCTTGCGTATTCCTCAAAGTTAAGTTATTACAACATCTTGTTGACGTTTCTTATATCAAAATTGTGTCTATGAGCTATGATCATACACTTCAGAGAGTTTCACATCTATGCTCAGTTTTCAGAATGAGGGGCAAAGACTTTAGCCTATTAACCTCGAGCTTAATCCATAAAGTTGTGGATATCAGCCTCATGATATGAACCTATTCATATAAGCATTCATGTCTCATAGTATGTTCAGCCTAACAAGTTCATGATTTACTCTCAATGGCTAGCAATATAATGTTATGTCATGCATATTCTTATATCAGAATTCTCGAATGAATCATGCTTATGATATTTCGCCCTAAGGTCCTTTTAGTAATCCTTTTTAGTTTTGGAGTGTGGTGTTGTTGATAGTAGTTGTGTGATGACGGAGAAGAGGATTGTTATTTCTTATTGTGATAGTGATGGTATGTTTAGTCCATCTAAGGTTATAAATATGGAAGAAGAAGGAGATAAGGTTTTACAATGAGTACTAAGTCACCTTCCTGGTGGTAATGCATGAAAGTTCAGTTGGTAGAGATGATGAGAGGATGAAAAGTTCTTAAAAAGTGGTTAGTAGGAGTCTATGGAGTGGTTAAGGTTCTAATCTTGAATATGGTATTGTTAACATGTGGACAATGTATGATACATTAGGTGTTTCGTGATATGAGCTCAAGGTTAGCTGTATGTAGCCGTAATGAGTAGTGTTCTTGGGATGAGAGTTCCTACAGAGGTATAGAACCCAAATCTTATGATTTAGGTCAGAATAATCCGCCTATGTTAAGTACTTTGTGATTCTGAGTTAGACTTGAATACAGTAAGAGTAACCCCTTTCAATTCTCAGACCAGCCGTCATTCGAGAACGAATGATCCCAAGGGGGAGATATTGTAACACCCTGAAAATTTCTAAGTTAAGTCCCAAACCATTCTTGAATTGCGTATAAGGTCGTACTGAGTGACTCTTAATTTTTCTTAGGTGTTAAGGTGAATTCTTTAATGTGGGAATGATTTTGGATATCAATTAAGGTCACTAGAATCTCCTAGCACAAAGTTGAGTTGAAAGTTTCCTTACAGATTAAGTTTTGACATAAGATTTTACTTATGTCAACTTAAAATGACCATATCTCTTAGAATATAAAGAGTTACGTGGCCCATAACCTATCAAATTAAAGGTATTTGAATCCTCTTTCCAATGCCACTAATTTCACATCAATTCAAATTTAGAGTAAAACTTTATGACTATTTTAGTAACCTAGTACAGTGTAGTGACGAATTTACCGATGGAAAAATATTAAAAACAGTTATTTTTGTCTTTTTTCCTCTAAGAAAAACTCTAAACGATTTTCTTGACTAATTAAAGGCTCAATTTTTTTTTTATATTTTCATATTTTAATCCATAATTCTCTTCTATCTCAAACCCTAGGGTGAAACTCTAAGGAAAAATCAAAGTAGAAGACTCCATTCAAGATTCTTTCAATCTTTTTCAAGATTCTTCTTCAAAGTAAGTTCTTCTCCAAGAATTTCATTCTTTCCAACTCAAATTCCTCCATACAATTATGAATCACTAATAAAAATCATAATTGTTGGTCATAGAAATTTCAAGAAACTAATTCAAGAATCTCAAGAAAGGTTTTCTTGATTGTTTTCCTTCGAGCTAGGGTTTCAAGGCTTCTAATCAAGTTCTTTTTCAAGATTCTTCAAGAACCTTGTTCTTCCAGGTATGTAAGGCTATCATAGTGTTAGACTAGTTCTTCTTCACGCCCTACATCTACTTTCAAATCAGTAAAAGAGTAATCTAGGATTCTACCCCTAGATTTGGTATTCTTGAGATGAGTTAATTTTGAGTTCTCGAGTTCCTATTTCTTTTTGAAATTCTACTCCTAATTATTGAATTGCTATATGTTATGCATTAACATTCTTTAGTTGAGTCGTTCATGTACATAATACCGCATGAACCCTACGAATTGAGTTATAAGTCTTGAGAGTCTTTGGAAGCCAATCATTGTTTTTCAAACTGAGTTTTGAGAAAAGTTTAAAGGTTCTATTTCATAAAGACTTAAGAGTTTCTAATGTTATTTTATATATATATATATATATATATATACATACATATACATATATATCTATGTTGATTATTGGACTTGAAAAATAAGTTCATAAGTGCATGTTTTCAAGAAGGTAAACAAGTCTCATGTTTTGAAAAGTATTTCAACTAATGTAAGAAGTCCATTCTTTGTAATGGGTGAATTGAGCACAAAGTTATGTTAATTATTTTGAGAGTAGTATCGAGCACCGAGTTGGGATAGAGTCTTTTATGGTTTGGAAGTCCCACAAAACTAAGTAGCCAGCGTAGGATAGGATAACATTGATTCTTCATGCGACTCCTCACTGCCTCTGAGAAGGCCAATTAGATGGATCCATAGTCACGATATTCTCTTATGCCCCCGGCAAGGTATAAGATGGGTCCTTGCAACGTGCGGCGGGACGTTGTATCATTGCTAGGCTCATGGTACTGATTGTCGGTTAGAGAAACTCCCCACAAGTAAAGTATATTATTTTCATGTTGCTTTCATTGTATAAATTATTGTAAAGCTTAAATGATTTTCCCTTCATGTTCATGTATTGATTCAGTTCAGTTATTTGTTTACTCAGCCATATTACATACTCATACATTTCATGTACTGATGTCATTCGACATGCATCCTTTTATGATACAAATATCGGTGTTCATGATTATCAACAGACGTTTCGTTGAGATCATTCTACACTCCAGTTAGCTTTGGTGAGCCTCCTTGTATTCCATAGGACTTCATAGTTACTTTCCAGTTTGTAGTTTTGAGGTGTCGTGGGTCTTGTCCCGACATCCTTCCTTAATAGTAGAGAATTTATAGATAGACAGTTTTGGAGAGTCTTTCAGTTTAAGATATTTTATTTAATACTTATGTTTCATACTTAGTATATTCAATAAAGTTTTGAGATTTAGTAAAATGTTTTTAAACGTTTCTTTCAATTTGATGCTTATGTTTGCTTGAGTTAGTCTTCCGCTTGTAGTCAGCCTGAATGAGGGTTCGCTTGGGGACCAAAAATGATTCTCGAGTGCCTGCCACGTCGAAGGTGTAAGCTCGGGTCGTGACATATGCTTTGAGTAAAAATCGATGGTTAATTACTTTGTTATTTAAATTATATATTTATGATTTTTAAATATAAATAACTTATGCATATATTTAGATGATGAAAAACAAACAATATTAATTATTTAATGTTTAAACCTAGACACAACATCTCAATCATTCAAATGTCCATTCAGACTCAAACGTCTTAATCTTATGAAAAGAAATAAGGCCTAAATATGAGAAATATATGGGTTGCTTTCCTGGGTGAACTCTAGCTCATTGACCTTAAATTTTTGGGATGTTTGGTTTTATGCATATTCGAATTGCATATTTGTGTGTTGTTTTGTTTGAGATGATGTTCACGCAAAGCATTTTTCATGGTATAATTTTATACCAAGTATTATAAATTTAATTTCTTATGGTATAACTCTTGTATAAAATTTATTTATCTTCAATATTTCATCCATATATTAAACATACCATGAACCTATATTAACAAAGGATAGTTATGAATAATGAATGAATTGTATATGTTATAATGGAAGATAACTAATTTAAGTATTAAGAATAAGTAGGAATGGAATTATTTGGGTTCAATCTTTATGTGATTCACGGACATCAAATTAGTATTTAGGCATAATACATAAATATGCTCTTTAAATTGCGTAAAAAAAAATAATGAAATGGCTGTTTTATTGCCAACCCAGATTTTAATTTATATTTATATTCTCCAACTTTGAGTGTGTACGAGTAGACAGTTAAATTTGTATAAATTAGTTGAAAAAATAAACACACACGTCCTACGTGACATCTTACATGACAATTTGCGTCCTACACAATGTCCTACGTGTATTATGTCTCGTAGGATTCAATGTCTACTTGTTCAACTTTATACGAATTTAAATGTCTACTTGTGCACACATAAAGATGGAGGACATAAATGTGAAATGAGATTAAATTAAAGAGAAAGTTTATGTATTATGCCTAATATTTATATGCCATAAAATGATAGTGGATTAATGCTGCCATAGTTTTGCAATTATTTTTCAAAAAGTTAGCTAGTTATGTTTTTTTTTCCATTTAATTTTCTGTTGGAATATACCATTTGAAATTGGGCTTGCTTGTTTGATTTCTAGTATTTCTAGTTTGGATTGTGCTGTGGATGGTCTAGGTCTAGGAAGTAGTATAATAGATAAGTTTCTAATATGGGCGAATTGGAATTTAATCCATTTTTTTCTAAATACATTTTTAACCCATCCAAATTAGATTCAATCCATTCGTTTGTTACTAGTATTCACTAGATAGTTGTTATATATGTATTTATTCTCATGTTTTAATATAACATTATTTTGTGCACATACAAGTCAACTTTGATAAAAAAATTAAATATTGAGCATGTTTCATTTTATTTGTTCATTAGTGAACTTGATCGCACTTGGCCCAGTCATATAAAAATATTAGTAAATCTATCAAATAATTATCTTATAAAGTAAATACAACTCGAGAAGTTAAACAAATTCTTTGTCATGCCCCGAGGCTATCCCCTTGACGTAAACACGGGACCTAGGATCATGAGTGACCCCAAGCTAACCTTGAGCTGGCATATCATAAGCATACTTAAAGGAAAAACTGTGCGGAAGCTTAAAACATGAGATAAACTAAATGATGGGGGATACCCGTTCTAAATCTGAATATATAAATATGAGAGAGAGTTTATAACACTGAAGTAAAACTCAAAAGCTAAAGTTGAATATGTCTATCTCTAAAATACGCCTCTAACTGACTAGAGATGCTATGACATTTACCCAGCTAACTCTAGTAAAAACTGAAACTAAAATAAAAGACTGAACTAGGAAACATGTCTATTGTCCTCGAAGAATGAGGACTCACCACTGGAGCTGCTGGACTGGAGATCGGGAACCGATCTATACGTGATCTGGATACTGAGGACCTGAACCTACATCACGAGAAGATGTAGCGCAGAGTATGTGTCATTACTTGAAATGTACTGAGCATGCATGATAAAATAAAGCTGAATATAACATATAACTGAACAAAGTGATAAAACAATGATATAATCTAAACATGATAAATAAGCTAAACATGCTGAATATGAACTAATTGACTGTTTCTGGGGAGGGCTGCAGGTGGCCATCCACAGACCCCACCTACGGTTCGTGGGTCACCGTATGGTCCGTGGGTAGTTCCCTTCTGTGGCACCTGCAACTTCTGATTTCTGCAATCTGATCTGTCTAGAATACGGGGTGTTACATTTTTTTACAACTGTAATGTTTGAAACATTCCTTAATTAAGCTATAAAGAATTAATGTATTTTACCTTGTGTTTGTGCATGTTGTAATTAAATATGTGAACATATTTCACACAAGGAAAAAAATAATAATTAAACCTGCAATGACAAAGTTTATGTGCGGACTATTGTATTCTTAATTTCGACACTCTTTTAGATCACTACTATGCTTTTTTAATTTATCTAGTGAGCATTGGCTTTGAGTCTCGAGTCTGTACCAAGTGAGACCATGTGGGAACTAATTTCTATTGCTTTCCCCAACACATACAAGCAAGTAAATTCATATTTCGTCTACACATCTTGTTCAATTATTTTTAGTAAGATGATCAACTTATATGAGACGAAAATAGTAGTATTGTACCGTGAATTCAATTTTATATGATGTACTCGGAGTAATATTCTGTGAAGGCATTCTGCCCTGTAAACTTAAGTACTTATTCGACATACTTTATATAAATATAGCTAATGATGTTTATAGTTGTTTATTTTGAAGCATTTATCACTTCAAAAATATAGGATGTTGGGTCCGTGCTTAGCACATATATTGCGTCGGTTTTTTTTAGTAGTTTTATAAACAAGAGTCTTTTTTTATTCGTATTAAAGATGAATTTTTTTTATCAATATTAAGTTGAATTAAAAATTAGAAAGTTAGTATTTGAGTTAAATCTAGATAACCTGAATATAAATAAAATACATGGTGTTATTTAATTTAATTGATTGTTTTAAAAAAATGATTCACTTTCGCCGATCATTTTTTACCCAAAAATACAGAGACTTTTAAGAAAATTATTTAAAAAAAAAAAAAATTGATGTTCGTCCGTCAAACTTTATTTTTCTTTATGAAAACTAATGAACGTATGTCAGTTTGTAAAATGCAATCGCAGTTGAAGAACATATATAAAAATTTAAAAAATATATATAATTAGTATTTTGTGTTTAGATGTACATAAATAATAGAGTTTGAAGAATTAAAATGGAACACGACTAAGATAAAGTGCCAAAATGAAAAATAAAAACAAATTAAAAAGATTGTGTATGTGTTTGACCGGATAATTATGAATATAATGGAGGAGATGTATACGTTATTATTGAAGATAAGTAGATAACTAATTTAAGTTAAGAAAAAGGTTGGAAAGGAATCATTTGGATTCCATCTTTACGTGATTCACAGATATCAAATTAGTAGTTATATGCCATAAAATGATAGTGGATTAACGCTGCTGTATTTTTATGATTATTTTTCAACAATTTAGCTAGTTATGGGTTTTGTTTTTGAAAAAAAAAAAACAAATATATCTCCGAACTATCGTAAATGGTATGCAGATACTCTTCGTCATATTTTTGGAACATTGGTGTCCCTGCCGTCCAAAAACTAGAGCATATATATCCTTTAAGGCTGAGTAGGATGGTGCAACCTTACCGCCTACCTAATATAGAGATGTCAATAACCATATTCCTAATTTGTATAGGACTTGAAATCCATGTGAAAAAAGGAAAGGAGGAAAAAATAGTATTATTCCTAGTAATATTGGGAAAAGAAACCTCGGCTGAAACAAATTACTTTAGTCATTGTGAATTGATAAGGATGGAGGTTTTTTTGGGTCATTAGTTGAATACATACCCAAAAAAATAATAATTTATGGCAACTTTTTTGAATCAAATATACAACGATTTGTTTTACAGGTAAATTTAGCTTACAATATAATAGAATGGATCTGTTATCCAAGTGTGACTGGAATTCATTTTTTTTAAAATTTTTTTAATTAACTTTTGGACTTGAGGTCTATTTATTAATAATAGAGACAACCCAAATCAATTAGGGAAACTCGTTTTTATTTGTTATTTTTTTTATTTTATAGAATAATACAATTCCATATAAACAACTCTCAATAAGTCACCGGAGGACCTAAATTGAGATATAATTGGTCCTCCAACATCGGATGGTGCCTAAAATACAATTAAGTTGGAGCAAAGATTTGAAGCTTATGTGTTTAGAATTTTTGTGTTTTTTTGAAGCTTAATAATTTGTACATATTAGATAATTTTCTTAAGATAAATACAAGATTTAGACCAGAACTATAAAGTTCCTACATTCTAGGTGCGTTGTAGCTACGTCCTTGATTACTGGTGTGGTACAATTAAGGGTGTCAAAAGAATACAAAATATAAGTAATTGATTCAAAATGGTTATCCTTTGGGGAATTGAATTATGAAAACCTTAAAATTAATTTGACAAATAAAATACACAACAACAATTAAATAAATAAAGGGAGGAAAAGTTTTGGGCCCAAGTCTGGTTCTGCTCGCCTGGAACAACACTTGGACCTAATTTCCGCTTTGGGCCTTTGACCAATTTGTACCTGTTCTAATGACTAGCAAAATATGCTGATTTCCTTCTTTGGATTTTTGGCCTAATTTTTCCTCTTTTTACCTGTCCTAATAACTAACAAATAATGATAATTAAAATAAAAGGGGCTTAGGCCCAAAAATGACAAAATACAACTCATAAAGAAGGGTGACTCTTTTTAGTGGATCGGTGACCCAAGCAGACTACTTGGGCTGGGGCAGTAAGCAATCGTTCACCATCCAGTGGCCAACTACATTCACCAAGGTACCCCGAGAATAATTTAGTTAACGAACAACTGCGGCCTGCATAATAGTCTTTTAAGTGAAAAAATAAAAGAAATGTTGTTTGACGGAATATACGCTATGCCATGAATGCATCAATTTAATCTTATGAAAAATTTAAACAAATAAACAATAGTCAAATAAATTAATTTTAAGATTACAACCCAATTCAAGTCCCCAACAGAGTCACCATTCTGTTTTATTTAACTAAAAAGAGTCGCCACTTAATTTTTAAAGGAAAATTAAGAAAACTATTTTTTTTTCAAAAGATTAAAATAGTAAATCAATTGAAAATATTAAGGGGGTTCGGGTTCATATTAATGTTTTAGTAAGGGTCTGAAAGCACCTAAAACATCCTCTAACTTGCGGTTATTCGGTAATTAAAGTATTTGACAAATTATTTTAAAGAAAAGGCATGTTTGATTAAATGGAGGAACTAAACAACTTAAGGCTTAAAATCATTTTAGAAGGATTTGGAAAAATATTATAAAAATATTACTAAGTAATTAATTTCAAAGTAATTCAAGTAGGAAAATAAATACTTATTCAATTTTTTAAGAAAATATAAGTAATTGATTCTTAATGGTTATTCTTTGGGGAATTGAATTATGAAAACCTTAAAATTAATTTGACAAATAAAATACACAACAACAATTAAATAAATAAAGAGAAGAAATGTTTTGGGCCCAAGTCTAGTTCTGTCTACCTGGGTCAGCACTTGGGCCTAATTTTTACTTTGGGCCTTTGATCCATTTGTATCTGTCCTAATGACTAGCAAAATAGGCTGATTTCCTTCTTTGGGCTTTCAGCCCAAATTTCCCTCTTTGTACCTATCCTACTAACTAACAAATAATGATAATTAAAATAAAAAGGGCTTAGGCCCAAAAATAACAAAATACAACTCAAAAAAGGGTGGGTTTTTTGCCCAAAACTTTCATAATACACAGCATATACACTTGGGGTATATTGCTGTATATTCTCGTTTATCAGCTCCGATTCCTATATTTTTGTTTCCGAACACCTATGATTTTAGAATTTTCAGCCTTATATACTTCATTTCCACCTACTGGCTGACTCGATGAAAGATAAATTGGGCCTCCATGGCCCATTAAGAGGTGTAAGGAGAGGAGAAAGAATCCATGAGGACTCGAGGAGGGGGGGGGGGCAGATTTCACATGTAAACAAAAGGGGACAACATTAGCAATTGATATATAAGAAAATAACTAAAAACACAGTTCTGATTTGGAATGCAAAGCAATTCAGGTTATTTCAATTTGAAACCATGAGTCCAAAGGCATAGGTGAGCTATTATCAATCATGTCAACATTATAAAATTTAAGATAAACCATCTCTTATACTGTAAACAAAAGGGGACAACATTAGCAATTGATATATAAGAAAATAACTAAAAACACAGTTCTGATTTGGAATGCAAAGCAATTCAGGTTATTTCAATTTGAAACCATGAGTCCAAAGGCACATGTGAGCTATTATCAATCATGTCAACATTATAAAATTTATGATAAACCATCTCTTATACTGTAAACAAAAGGGGACAACATTAGCAATTGATATATAAGAAAATAACTAAAAACACAGTTCTGATTTGGAATGCAAAGCAATTCAGGTTATTTCAATTTGAAACCATGAGTCCAAAGGCACAGGTGAGCTATTATCAATCATGTCAACATTATAAAATTTAAGATAAATCATCTCTTATACTGGAAATGCAATATTTTGACTAATGCACAAATTCAGCAATGACAGAGGAAAAAGATGGGGTTGAGATATGTATATATACCAACTCAATTCCCACACGAAGAATCAAATTAAACTTTTATCCAAAACAAGCTAATTAAATATCAGTGACTTAACGAAATGTCATCACTTTGGAGGAAATCTGTAAGAGAAAAGAGAATGGAAGTAAAGTTTTACATGAAACTTTGCTCGAAAAGAAGACATGAATAAGCTAGAGTCAAAGATAGATATAGTCATAACATGAAAGATGAAGAAATACTAGATATCCATTCTGAATGGGTTGTTTCACATACACTACAATATAGTCTAAAAGTAAAGAGGATTCTACAAAGAAAATGGTGCAGGAATCATCAATACAAATATCTTAATAAGCTGAAGAGATAACAGTCCATAGAAAGTACAAATTTAATAGGTTAAAACAACTCTATTGGTAGGAGAATGAGGACATAATTAACAACTAGCTTTGATATTAAAGAAAATAAAACAAAGTTGAATCGCTAGCTTACACATATGAGGATGAATTCTTATACAAAGCATGAAGAACAATATTATGCCAATGAAACCTTTCCTAAACAACATCTAATAGACCAAAATAATGGACGACTAAACGATTAAAATCAACTCCATGAAGCTAAACCTAAGCTTGAAAGAAAAAGGGTTTTGTCATGCTCATAATAAAAATAGTAAAGAAGTTAACAGAGGAACACAGAGAGTCTGATTGCTTCATCATATACAAGTTTCATATACATCAACCAACAAAATAAGCAGAATCTAAAACGGAACAAGGTGAAATAGCAACTTCACGACTTAACAGACTAGTATTACGAGATTGAAAAATAATGATAACAAACTAGCCGAGTCCAGAAAACAACAAGATAACATCACATTCTGCTACTAAATTTAGCTGCCTTTTAAGACTTTTATTGTAACGACCGGTTTTCGTCGTTATGGAAAAACCAATGGAGAAAGAATTGGGCCAGAAAAACTTTTGTGTAGTGACTTGGAAATTCCTAGCCTAGTCTAGATTTGAACGAAATATGAGTCAGGTGAGTCCAGTAAAATCTGATAACGAATGGGGGATCTAATTGTGGATTTGATCACATGAGTAGATAACTAAGACGTTTAGGAATCCGTACGACTTTAAGGAACAAAATTCGGGTGAGTAGAACTCCTGAAACTGATCTTGGCGTGAAATTGTAGTTTTTAAACGTCAAGGGTTGAAGGTGTGTTGTGAAATGGGGACTTGGAACTCAAATTTCGAGGTTCTGTCTCCGTGTAAGCCGCCAAGGCGGGGCCGCTGTGGTGGGATGGGGTCCGCTGTAGCGGGTCAGTCGCGGTTTAAGTTAGAGAGAAACCCCAATTTCGTTATTTTTCTGCAAACTTCATTCTTAAGAGTTAGGAGGTGACCCAGGACGAGTTCTTGACAGTTTTTCACGACTTTTGGTGCTAAAAGTACGGATTTTACTCCCCTAATCCGTCTTTTGATCCGTAGAACTTAGATTCATGGATAATTATCATTGGGGGAGGGTTTTGGCTTGAAGTTGATGGTGGGAAAAATCCCTAGCTGCACCTTAGGATCATGGGTTTCGTCTTTGGTTATTGGGTTCATTATAATCTGGATAATTAGATCTTAATTTATTGCTCCTTGCATTATTTGTATGTTTCTAGACCAAGAACAAGCGGAAAGAATCCGAAAAGGGAAGGTTCAAGTGCTTTAGGGGGGATTCAACCTTGGTTTCGAGGTAGGTGATTGTTGATTTAATAGTTGCATGATATATGTCGGTAATTGCTTCATTGTAATGCATGCATGTATGTGAATGAGTCACTATTGAACAAACCTAATAAAATAAGTATGAATGAACGATTGTATGCCATGAATCAACACTTGATTGTATGTTTATGAGTATCTACATTATGAGTGTGAATATGATTGTGGTTGTGTTGATTGGATCGGGTGTCACGTTCCGACACATACATTGGATTGGGTGTCACATTCCGACACACTAATTGGGATAAGGTGTCACGTTCCGGCACACTAACAGTTTGGGTGTGGGTTCCATGATAGGACTATTGTACTGTTGTATCTACTTGTTATTGAGAATGTGGGATTATACATTGCTCTTGAAATGATAACTGGTTATATTTATATTTTGTATATGTGTGTGCTTACTGTGTTGTGATTGTTGGTATATGTTTTACTTATTGGGAGTACCCGCGTGATCTTACCAGTAGACTGTGGTTGTGTACTAATACTGCACTTGCTCTTTCTTTGTAGAGTACAGGGCATCTTCAGGCGGCTACTGACAGACCTCATTTAGGAGATCACTGATCGAGACCGAATTCAAGGGTGAGCCAGTACTTCCAGGCTGCCATGACTTCTCACTTTGTTTAGTCCATTTTCTTCGAATTTAGACTAGTACTTTGGACATTCGCTTGTTGAGTTTCGGGGTTGTACCCCTTGTTCTTAGACTTGTCTTTAGTAGAATTTTGTTACATTGACTTTCAGGTTCTAGGCATTGTTTCCGCAATATTTTGGTAATTATTTTGTCAAACTTTCGGAGTTTATGGGGACTCCATTTTCATTTGGACATTTAAACCTGCTTTCGTATCTTTAAATGCTTAGATTTTTGTTAAGTTGCTTGGTTGGGTTGTAGTAATAGTTTTTCCACCGGAGGGTTAGTGTGGGTGCCAATCACGATGGTGTGGGTACCATTCTTGTCTGTGACCGGATGGCTACTGTTTTGTTTGATCCGGGTTCCACTTGTTCATATGTGTCAGTTCATTTTGCCTTGGGATTTGATATGGTTTGTGATGTACTTGATGTCCCCATCTATGTTTCTACCCCAGTTGGAGAGTCTGTCATAGTCACCCATGTCTATCGTGCTTGTCCTATCTTGTTTATGGATTTTCAGACTTGGGCTGATTTGGTTATTTTGGATATGACTGACTTCGGTATAATCTTAGGCATGAATTGGTTGCCCCCCTATTATGCTGTGCTTAATTGTAATACTAAGTCTGTGACTCTAGAGATCCCAGGTATGGAAAAGTTAGACTGGGAAGGGGTGTACAAGCCTAAACCAGCTGAGGTCATATCCTCCATTCGGGCTAGAAAATTGGTGGGGCAGGGTTGTTTGGCATATTTGGCTCATATTCGGGATGTTGAGGTCAAGTCTCCCTCTATTGAGTCTATTCTTCTGGTGTCAGAATTTAGAGACGTGTTTCCTACCGATTTGCCTGGTATGCCTCCGGATAGAGATATAGATTTCTGCATTGATTTGGAACCTGGTACTCGCCCTATCTCTATCATTCCTTATCGCATGGCTCCGGCGGAGTTGAGGGAGCTTAAAGCTCAAATTCAGGAGCTTTTTTATAAAAGTTTCATCCGTCCTAGTGCTTCCCCGTGGGGTGCTCCTGTCTTGTTTGTTAAGAAAAAAAATGGTAGTATGAGGAAGTGCATAGACTATCGCCAATTGAATAGAGTCACCATTCGGAATAAGTATCCACTACCTCAGATAAATGATCTTTTTGACCAGTTGCAGGGTGCATCAGTTTTCTCTAAGATTGATCTAAGGTCTGGTTACCATCAGCTAAAGATTAGGCCAGAGGATGTACCAAAAACGACATTCAGGAGCCGCTATGGGCACTATGAATTTCTAGTGATGTCGTTTGGGTTGACAAATACGTATGCAACTTTCATGAGTTTGATGAATGGTGTGTTCAAACCATTTCTGGATTCGTTTGTTATTGTCTTTATTGATGACATTTTGGTTTATTCGAAAAGTAAGGAAGAGCATGTCGACCATTTTCGTATTGTTATGGGTGTTCTTGGGAGACAAAAATTGTATGCTAAATTTTCCAAGTTTGAGTTCTGGTTGGATGCAGTTGCCTTTTTGGGGTATGTAGTTTCAAGGGAAGGGGTAATGGTAGATCCCTAAAAGATTGAAGCAATCAGAAATTGGGTCCGACCCAGTTCTGTGACTGAAATTAGGAGCTTTGTTGGGCTCGCTAGCTACTATCATTGATTTGTGAAGAACTTTGCTTCCATTGCCACGCATTTGATAAGACTGACTAAAAAGGAGGTTCCTTTCGAATGGACTGAAAAATGTGAAGAGATCTTTCAAAGGCTCAAGACTCTCTTAACCACAACACCTATTCTTGCACTACCGGTGGAAGGTAAAGATTTCACTGTTTATTGTGATGCTTCACATTTGGGTTTTGGTGCTGTGTTGATGCAGGATAAGAATGTCATAGCTTATGCATCACGACAGTTGAAGGTGCATGAGAGGAACTACCCGACGCATTATTTGGAGTTGGCAGCGGTAGTATTTTCCCTTAAGATCTGGCGGCATTACCTTTATGGTGTCAAGTGTGAGGTGTTTACTGACCACCGTAGCCTACAACATGTATTCACTCAAAAAGATCTAAATCTGAGACAACGAAGGTGGATGGAGTTACTCAAGGATTATGATGTGACCATCCAGTATCATCTGGGTAAGGCTAACGTGGTGGCAGACGCATTAAGCCGGAAGGCAGTAAGTATGGGTAGTCTAGATTGCTTGGGTGTATCCAAGTGACCTTTGGCCAAGGAGATTCAAACTTTGGAGTCTAAGTTCATGCAGTTGGGCATCTCCGAGAAATGTGGGGGTGTTAGCTAGCATTAAGGTTAGACCCACGTTCATTGAGGAGATCAAGGCCAAACAGTTTGAGGATGAGAATCTGAATGAGCTTAGAAAGAAGACAGTGTCTGGTAAGGCACAAGATATGGTTCTTGATGCGGAAGGTGTGCTTAGTTTTAAGGGGAGAATTGGTGTTCCCCGAGTGGATGACTTGATTCAAAAAATGTTGACAGAATCTCATGGTTCGCGGTATTCTATTCATCCGGGTGTGACTAAGATGTATCGAGATTTGAAGCGGCTTTATTGGTGGCCTGGCATGAAGAATGACATAGCCGAGTTTGTGGCTAAGTGCCAAAACTGCCAGCAGGTAAAATATGAGCATCAAAGGCCTGCAGGTGTGCTTTAGAGAATGCCAAAACCGGAATGGAAGTGGGAAAGGATAGCAATGGATTTTGTGGTTGGTCTCCCCAAGACTTTGGGGAAGTTTGATTCTATTTGGGTAGTGGTTGATAGATTGACTAAGTCAGCCCATTTTATTCCAGTCAGAATAGACTATAATGCTCAGCAGTTGGATAAGGTTTATGTGAAAGAGATAGTGAGGCTGTACGGGGTGCCCCTTTCTATCATCTCAGACCGTGGTATGCAGTTCACATCCAAGTTTTGGAGGAAATTACACGATGAGTTGGGCACTCAACTCACTTTTAGCACAACTTTCCATCCACAGACGGACGGGCAGTCAGAGATAACGATTCAAGTGTAAGAGGACATGTTGAGAGCATGTGTGATTGACTTTGGAGGGCATTGGGATAAGTTCCTACCGTTGTGTGAGTTCTCTTATAATAACAACTACCACTCTAGCATTGACATGGCACCGTTCGAGGCACTTTATGAGAAGAGATGTAGATCAACCATATGATGATTTGAGGCTGGAGATGTGAAACCTTTGGGGATTGATTTGGTGAAGGATGTTCAAGATAAGGTAAGAATCATCCAAGTTAAGCTTCTAGCAGCCCAGAGTCGACAGAAGAAGTATGCGGACCGTAAGGTAAGGGACATGGTATTTCAGACTGGTGAACAAGTTCTTCTTGAAGTGTCACCCATAAAAGGGGTGATGAGATTCGGTAAGAAGGGCAAGCTTAGTCCCCGATACATTGGACCATTTGAGATTCTTGACTGTGTAGGGCCAGTGGCTTATAGGTTGGTCTTACCTCCTAGCTTATCTAGAGTTCATCCAGTGTTTCATGTGTCCATGTTGAAGAAGTATCATGGGGACGAAGATTACATCATAAAGTGGGACTCAGTGTTGTTAGACAAGGACCTTCAGTATGAGGAGGAACCGATTGCAATTCTTGATCGTGATGTCCGAAAGATGAGGACCAAATAGATTCAGTCCGTGAAAGTTCAATGGAAGCATCGTCCGGTTGAGGAAGCTACTTAGGAAACCAAGAAGGACATGCGAGACAAGTATCCCCAGTTGTTCAACGATCCAGTTACTACTATACCCTTACTTTAGCAAGTTTTTCCTAGTTTATCACTCGGGGACGAGTGATGGGTAAATTGGTATCTATTGTAACGACTGGTTTCCATCATTACGGAAAAACCAATGGGGAAACAATTGGGCCAGAAAAACTTTTGGGTAGTGACTTGGGAATTCCTAGCCTACTCCAGATTTGGACAAAATCTGAGTCAGGTGAGTCAAGAAAATCTGGTAATGAATGGGGGATCTAATTGTGAATTTGATCACATGAGTAGATAACTAAGACGTTAAGAACCCGTACAACTTTACAAAACTGAATTCGAGCGAGTAAAACTCCCGAAACTGATCTTGGCGTGAATTGGTAGCTTTTGAACGTCAAGGGTTGAAGGTGTGTTGTGAAATGGGGACTTGGAACTCAAATTCTGAGGTTCTGTCTCCGTGTAAGCCGCCAGGGCGGGATGGGGTCCGCTGTAGCGGGCCAGTCGTGACTTAAGTCGGGAAAAAACCCCAATTTCATTATTTTTCTACAAACTTCATTTTTAAGAGTTAGGATTTGACCTAGGATGAGTTCTTGACAGTTTTCCATGACTTTTGGTGCTAAAGGTAAGGATTTTGCTCCCCTAATCCGTCTTTCGATCAGTAGAACTTAGATTCATGGGTAATTATCGTTGGGGGAGGGTTTTGGCTTGAAGTTGATGGTGGGAAAAAGCCCTAGCTGCACCTTAGGATCATGGGTTTGGTCTTGGGTTATTGGGTTCGTTATAATCTGGATAATTAGAGCTTAATTTATTGATCCTTGCATTATTTGTATGTTTCTAGACCAAGAACAAACGGAAACAATCCAGAAAGAGAAGGTTCAAGTGCTTTAGGGGGATTCAAGCTTGATTTCGATGTAGGTGATGGTTGATTTCATAGTTGCATGATATATGTCGGTAATTGCTTCATTATAATGCATGCATGTATGTGAATGAGTCACTATTGAACAAACCTAATGAAATGAGTATGAATGAACGATTGTATGCCATGAACCAAGAACAAGAGGAAAGAATCCGGAAATAGAAGGTTCAAGTGCTTTAGGGGGATTCAAGCTTGGTTTCGAGGTAGGTGATTGTTGATTTCATAGTTGCATGATATATGTTGGTAATTTCTTCATTGTAATGCATGCATGTATGTGAATGAGTCACTATTGAACAAACCTAATGAAATGAGTATGAATGAACGATTGTATGCCATGAATCAACACTTGATTGTATGTTTATGAGTATGTACATTATGAGTGTGGATGTGATTGTGGTTGTGTTGATTGGATCGGGTGTCACGTTCTGACACATACATTGGATCGGGTGTCACGTTTTGATACACTAATTGGGATCAGGTGTCACGTTCCGATACACTAACAGTTTGGGTGTAGGTTCCATGAGAGGACCATTGTACTGTTGTATCTACTTGTTATTGAGAATGTGGGATTATACATTGCTCCTGAAATGATAACTGGTTATATTTATATTCTGTATATGTGTGTGTTTACTGTGTTGTGATTCTTGGTATATGTTTTGCTTATTGGGAGTAGCCGCGTGATCTTACCAGTACACTATGGTTGTGTACTAATACTGCACTTGCTCTTTCTTTGTTGAGTACAAGGCATCTTCAGACGGCTACTGACAGACCTCATTTAGGAGATCACTGATCGAGACCGAATTCAAGGGTGAGCGAGTTCTTCCAGGCTGCCATGAGTTCTCATTTTGTTTAGTCCATTTTCTTCGGACTTAGACTAGTACTTTGGACATTTGCTTGTTGAGTTTCGGGGTTGTACCCATTGTTCTTAGACTAGTCTTTAGTAGAGTTTTGGTTCATTGACTTTCAGGTTCTAGGCGTTGTTTCCGCAATTGTTTGATAATTGTTTCGTCAAACTTTCGGAGTTTATGGGGACTCCATTTTTATTTGGACATTAAACCTACTTCCGTATCTTTAAATGCTTAGATTTTATTTAAGTTGCTTGGTTGGGTTGTAGTAATGGTTTTCCCACCGGAGGGTTAGTGTGGGTGCCAATCACGATGGTCTGGGTCGTGAAATTTACTCTCACCCAAGAACAAGGTTAAAACTTACAGACCAAATGGAAAATTGATGTTTGAAACGAAAAAAAGTAACAAAAATAGGCTCAAACAGGAGAACAAAAAATCAACCGAACTAGATACAAAACTCGTAGAAACCTTGACTCTACATTAAGATTAGACCAAGAAGACGCTCAAGAACACATTATCATATTAAAAACAACACAAACTCAAAAGCACAAGACAGTACACCAGCCATAGAACAAACTTTTCCGACATCGGAAGCATCACATCGAAATAAAAGAAAAGACGAGGAGAATGCTATAAAGAAGGAAGCGTTACCTCTTTTCGGGAAGCGACAGAATAGTGACAAGCTTGGAGTTGACTTCACCACCCACATAGAACTCGAACGAACTTAGGAGAATGATAGACGACGCCAAAAGTAAAACTAAGACCCAAAACGAGCTAGTTTCTCTATTCTAGAGTGTATTTCGTATGTATTTTTTACCATTTTCGCCTGAGCTGTACTCTTTGTATCAGTTTAAAAAATGTCAACCCTGAACAATGATGAAGAAATGGACTTAAATAGGGGAAAACTAGGGTTCATTTTTTTTTTGGGGGGGGGGGAGGGGAAACACAATCAGATAAGAACCGGCCCCATTCAAATTTTGAAATTCAAATATTTCTAGAATAAACCAAATTTCGTACTAAAATTCTTCAACTCTTTAACAAAATCGAGTGAGATGGACGGTCTAGATCAAATCCTTGTCCTCGCAGCTCGACGTGGCTCGATCTCCTGGCTGCAAGGATGAATATCGCAGGTGAACGGTTGTACGAGGCAGAAAAAAAAAAAAGGAGACGCGTAATCGTACAAGCGTGAACTCGTCGTTTACTATCCTGTCTACTTGTGAACGTTACTGGATTGGCGTGAAGACGCCGTTGAAATTGTTGTGAAGACGTTGTGAATTTCAGATTCTTGTGAACGTTGTTGTCGATGTGTTTCCTTGGCTGTACAAATGTTGTTTGGTGAAGACGTCGTTGTTGTCGTCTGAGTTAAACTTTGAGAACATTGGAATTAATTTAATTACAAACTAATTGACTCGAAATTACAACTATAATTTAAACTAAAGTAACTTAATAAAATACTTAACTTAAAAAGTGTAAAATCTTTTTAAACGATTTTCAAATATTTATAAGGTATTAATTACATAATCAATTAAATAAAAACTATTTATTATCTAAAATATCATAAAGGTGACTAAATCACTTTAAAATCTTGAAAAATATTTGAAATTTATAAACTAATTATTTCAAATCGTTTGGAATCTAAGAAGCTTAAAAATTAATTTATATCGTGGCGGGTCAAAATTGGGTGTCAACAGGGTATAGAACACCTCAACTAAGTGGATCCACTAAGCTATGCTTAAAAGCAATAAAGAATCGTCTAAAAAGTACGTCCCTTTACCCATGTTGGCTATATGGTTTATGTGGAATGTGAGTTATTTGAACGCATCCCCATACCGATGCTCAATACTACTCCTAATAATATATACACGCATGCTCAAATGTATAAAATATAACTCTTTCTCAGTTTGAGGTAATTACTCAAAAAATCCTCTTAAAAGAGGTATTACTCTGAAATTTCTCTAAACTCATAAACTCATTTAGAAATCGATGTTTCTCTCTTTTAAAAATGTAAAAGTGTTACACATGGGAATACTTAGTCCCCTTATACTCATTTTTGAATCATGAAATACAACTTTTCTCATTCTCATACTCATTTTCTCAATACTTAGTTCAAAACTATGATTAATTGCAAAAGACTTCTCAAAAAGATCTCTTGAACTTTCCTCTTAAACTCACTTTAATTTGGAATATAGATTGGATCTCTCAAGGATTAATGAATACTTTAAGAGTTCATATTAAGAAGAGAACGTAGACACGACTCGAAAGAACACATACAAAATGAAGGACGGAAAAGCAAAGGAACCGACGACCCTGGAGCACTGAGTGGCGCAGGGCGCGAGACCCTAAACTACTGGCCATAGTTTGGGGTGCACTGTTGGCGCGGTGCGCCAGGCCCCAAACTACTGACCAGTAGTTCGAGCGCTATGGCTAGGGCGACCCCACACCTCTGCCCAAAATTTCTGACGAATTTTTCTTCTCAATTTCAGGTCCTAACTCATCAAGAATCGAGTGATTTCTTCCAAACTCTTTTTGATTCACAAACCCAACACAAATCTATCGAAATTTCACATAAACCCTATCAAGATTCACAACTCATACTCAAGATCCTCAACTCAACAAACTCAAAACCTTCATTGTTAGAGAATGAAGTTAAAATCAAGAACTACTCAAGAATAATCTTAATAAACTATTTCATTGACGAATTCATGGATGACTTATATGTGTGGCGTGAGGACGAATGATTCTTAAACTATGAGAAGCTTACATACCTGGAAAGAACACTTTTCCTTGGCGAAATCCTCAGTTCTTGAAAGAACGCTTGAAACCCTGCCTTTTTCTCCTCTTGAAACTTTGCTCTAAATCCCTAAGCATTTAGGAACGTGGAAAAGTGGTCTAAATCAGATTAGACCCTTATTTGGGTGAGAAAAATGTTTTAGGTCTTGTGGGAAAAGGAAAAGACCAAAATACCCTTTTCTTAAACGGATGAAAAGCCTTAACTAGAGAGACTTCATTCAAATGGCCATAACTATTTACTCAGAGCTAGAAATTTAGCAAACTTAGCAGCGTTGGAAAGAGGGCTCAAAGACCTTCGATTCGATAGCTCATGGACCACCTAAATCTTTATGTGTTAAAAAATATGAACGTTTGAAGTTGACCCAAATTAAAAACTGATGGGTAACTTGTACGAACCTCTAGTTAGCTCTTTCGAAGTCCGAGGTGTTACATTCAAGTTTCAACATGTCACTTGCTTGTCAATTACCCCTGACATCATATTTTGTAGTTTAATAGCTAATTTTTCTATTATAATTTTAGGTATTTACTTCTTCATATTTCGAACTCCTGATCAATGAAAATCCTGCGTCCGCCACTGGTTGGAAAACTTTGAAAGTGCAGTATGAAGGTGTGTATTAAGATAATTAAGGCTTTGTTTTAGACTAATATTAAAGCATGGTGTATCTCAATCCAAATTTGGAACTTAATTTATTTTCAACCCATTCAAATTTATTCTTCTTCTTAGCGATAAAGCTATAATTTGGTTATTCTTCATTAAAATGTTTATATTTCGAAGACTATGACACTGCAAATATGATTTATTCTTCATCATGTGATGGTTAATTATCATATTTTTCTCATACACGAGGTAAGCTTTCATATGCCATTATTTTATGTGCACATACTAGTCAACTTTGACCAAAATTTAAATGTTGAGCATGTTTATTTTATTTGTTCACTCAATTTGACCGCGCTTCAAACAGTAATATAATGATATTAATGAATCTATCAAATAATTATCTTATAAATTAAATACAACTCGAAGTTACAAAAATTCTTTTACAACTATAATATTTGAAGCATTCCACACTTAAGGTTTTCTTCTTTATAAAGGTGACACATTATGTAACTTTCTTGTTAGGTCATTTCTCTTAAAAGATTCAATCAACTTGAAGAATCTCAGGGGTTAGATCAGTACCATGCCTTTTTCAATTTATCAAGTAAACATAGGCTTTTGAGTCTGTACCAGGTGAGACTATGTGAGAACCAATTTCTATCACTTTCCCCCAATACACACAAGCAAGTAAATTCACATTTTGTCGACATATCTAGCTCAGATATTAATGTATTGCCTATCTGAAGAACTTTTCGCCTGTTTACAAGACTGAAGCTGCATATGATAAGTTTTCTTATGCAGACACAACTTTTTTTTTTCTGTAGACAGTGCCTGCCCCTTTAGACGACTGTCGTTTATAAGATTAGCTTACTGATTCGTCTGGATATTCAAATGATGTACTTTTTCATTTCAATTTGTTTGTCTTACTTTTCTTTTTAGCCCATTTGATTGCTGGCTTCTTTTTTTGGTTGAAACTGCCAGCACGTAGGTGATGTTATATTTCAGCAAAAGAGATACAATGAGGGGGGCTAGGCCTGACCTTGAAATATAACATTTGACTGATGAACCAGACGAGTCAAAACGATATAGAGTAGGATTATGCATTTCATCCTACTCTACTGTTGATCAATATAGGTGATTAGACAAGCTATATGGTGTGAGTTAGTTAAGTTGTTAGGGAAAGTTCTAGAAGCTTCCAAAGTTAGTTGAGAAGGTGGTTACAATCCTATGGTCTATAAATAGGTATTGAGCTACAATGTAAAAGTAACACACTCAATGTAGCAGTAGAGTGATTGAGTTGAATAATATTTCTTTCTCTTCCTTTCTATTCTGATTTTTCACTGTAATTCAGTATGCTCCTAACCTCCATTAATGGAGTTTTCATGGTATCAGAGCTTCTGATCGAAGACTAATTCCGCTGTAGCTTTCACCACTGGATGCTCAGAGTTCATCCCTGTTCAAAGGTGACTCACAAGGAAGCATCAAAAGGTTAAAACCAGCTACGACCTACCTTCTACAAATGGCAATTGAATCAACTACTGAAGGCACAAGTACTGCGATTACACCCATGGCTTCATTTCCAGTGATCGATCACAATCACCCACTCTTTCTTCAACATGCAGACACTCCAGGTAGATCTTTGATCTCTCTTCAATTAACTGGATCTGAGAACTATGCACTGTGGAGTAGATCGTTTAGAATTGGACTTGTAGGACGAAGCAAGTTAAGATTTGTTGATGGGAGATTTCCTAAATCCATGTTTGAACCAGTGTTACATGATCAGTGGGAAAAATGTAATGTTATAGCTTTATCCTGGATCATGAATGTTGTTCGACCTGGACTTCTAAGTTCAGTTGTCTATGCATCTGATGCTCGTAAGGTATGGCTGGATCTAAGAGAAAGGTTCGATACTGTGAATGGATCTAGGATATTTCATTTACACAGGGAAATTCACACTCTCACCCAAGGCACAATGTCAATTGCTGACTACTTCTCCAAATTGAGAGACCTCTGGGATGAATATGATGCTCTCATACCCTGTCCCTGGTGTCCTTGTCCGGAATCAAGGAAGTTTGGTGAACATTATGAGTATCAGAGACTTCTTCAGTTTCTTATGGGTCTTAGTGAGTCCTATTCACCACCTTGAAGTCAAATTCTCATGATGAGTCCTATTCCTACTTTGAACAAAGCTTATGCTCTCCTCATGGACCAAGAGTGTCAGAGAAGCCTAGTGAGTTCTAGCTCACTTAACTCAGGACCTGGTTCAATTGAAGGCACAGTCATGTACAGTAATAGGAATTCAACCTCTCACACAAGTTCAAGCACATTCAAATGAGGACTTTCTAGCAATACCTCAGGTGTTAGTGGAGGTTACAGTAGTGGTGCAAGCTCATCTGGTAGTTACAAGAATAAGAGGCACTTATTGCAATGTGATCACTGTGGATGCAAGGGTCACTCCAAGGAACAATGCTACAAAATTGTTGGATATCCAGCTGACTTTAAGTCAAAGAGAAAAGGCCTGACTTCTGGAGCTTATGCTAATCAGGTTGATACACCTCTCATCATTGAGTAAAAAATCTCTTCAATTGCAGCTCAAACTCCTGGAGAATTCTTCACTCAGGATCGGTATCAACAAATTCTCCAGCTATTATCCAAGACTGGAGGTGATAGCATAGTGGAATCTTCTACCAAGGTGGCCTCTGTAGATGCAGGTATTCATACTTCTGCTCTTTTGTGTTCATGTGATGCTGGTAAATGGGTAGTAGATACTGGAGCTACTCATCACATCACCTCAGATCTTGACACATTAGACACTAGTACTGTATATATTATTGATGCACACAATAAGGTTTACTTGCCTAATGGTAACACTACTGTTGTTTCTCACATTAGTAGCACATGCCTGTTTACAAACCAGCCTGTATCAAATGTATTACACCTCCCTGACTTCAGAGTTAACTTACTATCAGTATCCAAGATCACTAAGAAACTTAATTGCATGGTAGCATTCTTTCCTTACTTCAGTGTGTTTCAGGATCTCTCAAATGGTCAGTGAAGGGGATTGGTAAGGAACAACATGGACTCTACATACTAAAAGGTGGACCAACTCAAGCTCCAAAGAAGCTGGTGAATAGTGGTAGGAGTCCTAGTGACAAAAACTCTGTTAAGTCTGTTACTAAGTCTACTGTTATACCTGTTACTTCTGACTCAGTTGATGTGTGGCACAAGAGGTTAGGTCATACACCTCTTGACATAATAAAGAGACATGAGTCCCTTAGGTCTTTAGAAGGAAAAGATCACTCTCATTGCACAGTGTGCCCTGTGGCCAAGCACACAAAACTTCCATTTCCATTAAGCACTACTATGTCCAGCACTGTTTTTGAATTGTTGCACTGTGATATTTGGGGACCTTACAGAGTGCCCACTTATAATGGAAATAGGTTTTTTGTCACAGTTGTGGATGACTACAGTAGATATACTTGGATTTTTTTGATAAACACCAAAGCTGACACTATAGTTGTACTTAAACAGTTTCTTACTCAAGTTAAAAATGTGTTCTCAACAAGTGTTAAAACTTTGAGAACAGACAATGGCTCTGAGTTCTTTAGTCACAGCTTTCAGGCTTTATTAAGTGAACTTGGCATTGCCCATCAATCCTCTTGTGTGTACACACCTCAACAGAATGGTGTTGTTGAGAGAAAACACAGGACCATTTTAAATATAGCTAGGTCCATTAGATTTCAAGCAGCCATCCCCCTCAGGTACTGGGGTGAGTGTGTGTCTACTGCTGTCTATATCTTAAACAGGCTTCCCTCAAGGATACTTGGGTTTAATTCCCCATATGAGAAACTATATATGCATCCTCCATCTTTGTCTCATCTCAGGGTGTTTGGGTGTCTTTGCTATGCTACATGTCTTAGAGTATTGGATAAGTTCTCCTCTAGAGCCATCTCTGTTGTGTTTATGGGGTACCCTTCAACACATAAAGGGTATATTTTATTTGATCTCCAAGCTCAGTCATTCTTTGTAAGCAGACATGTGGTGTTTCAAGAACACATATTCCCTTTCAAGCATGTACAAGAATCATCCAATCCTGTGTTCCCAGTCTTGGACCTCCTAGTGCCACCAGATGATAGTGCAAGTATCTCACCAGCTGATGGATCTGTGAATGATGAGCCTTGTCCAGTGGCTCCAGTCCAACCACCTTGTCCAGTGGCTCCAGTCCAACCACCACTTGTTGTTTTACCTATTTCAACTAGAAAGTCTATCAGGACCAGCAGGCCTCCTATCTGCCTGCAGGATATTGTCACTCAGCCAAAAGGCAATACATGTTCCTATCCTATAGCTGATCAACTTACACACTCTCACTTATCTCAGTCCTATCAACATGACCTTCAAGCCTAGTCAGCTTTGTGTGAGCCTGTGTTGAAAGCAATAGGCTGCTGCTTATCCTGTTTGGGTCAAGGCAATGCAGTTAGAGATAGATGCATTAGAAAGCAACAACACATGGAGTATAGTGGATCTCCCACCTGGAAAGAAGCCCATTGGGTGTAAGTGGATCTACAAGATCAAATATCTCTCCTTAGGGGCTGTGGAAAGATTTAAAGCAAGATTGGTTGCACAGGTTCAGTCAGAAGGAAGGTCTTGACTATGGAGAGACCTTCAGTCCTGTTGCCAAGATGGTAACTATTAGATCTATTGTGGCTCTTGCTGCATCCAGGAGTTGGTACATTTATCAGATGGATGTTCATAATGCCTTCCTCAATGGTGATCTTCTTGAGGAGGTCTATATGGTTATTCCTAGAGGGTTTGCCAGACAGGGGGAGACTCACAAGGTCTGCAAACTACACAAGTCCTTATATGGACTTAAGCAGGCACCAAGGCAATGGAATATGAAGCTGACAGAAGCCCTGGTAGATATGGGGTTCAAGCAAAGTCATTATGACTATTCACTGTATACTAAGCACACTGGAAATGACATTGTTGTGGTGTTGGTCTATGTAGATGATTTGCTCATTACTGGGAACAACCAACAACTCATATGTGACACTAGACTAGACATTCAGAAGAAGTTCAAGATGAAGGATTTGGGAGAATTAAAGTTTTTTCTAGGAATTGAGTTCTCCAGGTCCAACAAAGGCATACTCATGTCACAAAGAAAGTATGCATTAGAATTGATATTTGAGTCTGGTCTAGGGGGAGAAAAACCAGCCTGCACATCTTTAGAGATGAATCAAAAGCTCACATCAGTTCAATATGATGAGCATGTCACTAAAGGGATAGCTGAAGGTGACAACATACTAACAGACACTACAAAGTATCAAAGATTAGTAGGAAGGCTCTTGTATCTCACTATGACAAGACCAGATATTGCAATCTCAGTACAAGTCTTGAGTCAATTCATGCATTGTCCTAAACAGTCACACATGAATGCAGCCCTAAGAGTAGTCATATACATCAAAGAAGCACCTGGATTAGGTCTGTTAATGCCTGCAGGAGACACTACTAAACTTACAGCCTACTGTGACTCTGACTGGGGAGCATGTATGGAAACTAGGAGATCAGGATACTTGATGAAATTTGGAGAAGGACTCATCTCTTGGAAGTCAAAGAAACAAGAGACGGTTTCAAGGAGCTCGCTGAAGCAGAGTTCAGCAGCATGTGCAGATGAAATAACTTGGTTGAGACTATACAAAGAGTTGGGAATCAAGGTAACCTCACCAGTAAACATGATATGTGATAGCCAGGCAGCCATCCAGATTGCAGCTAACCCAATCTTTCATGAGAAAACAAAGCACTTTGACATTGGTTGTCACTTTGTCAGAGAAAGAATTTGCCAAGGCATGCTGAAAACTCAACACATAAACACTAAAGACCAACTGGCTGATCTACTAACTAAAAGTCTGGGAAAGATTCAACACACCGGCTTGATGAGTAAACTTGGGATGATGAATGTGTTTCAATCATAAAGCTTGAGGGGGAGTGTTGATCAATATAGGGGGATTTAAACAAGCTATATGGTGTGAGTTAGCTAAGTTGTTAGGAAAAGTTCTAGAAGCTTCCAAAGTTAGTTGAGAAGGTGGTTACAATCCTATAGTCTATAAATAGGTATTGAGCTACAATGTAAAAGTAACACACTCAATGTAACAGTAGAGTGATTGAGTTGAATAATATTTCTTTCTCTTCCTTTCTATTCTGATTTCTCGCTGTAATTCAGTATGCTCCTAACCTCCATTAATGGAGTTTTCATCTACTCTACAGGCAAAGCTGGACTCTAACATTAACTCACAAAAAAGTTAGCTTTGTCGTATCTTATTCTAATACTAGGAAGTTGCACTTTGTATAGTTGGTAAGGGCCTTGTGCATCTTTGGGAAGCTCTTGAAATGTAGACACACATTGTGTGAAGAGGCATACTTAGCTAGGGTATCCGCAACAATTGGTTAGCCACTCTAAAGCAATGTCTAGCAATATGTTTCTGTCATGTTGTTACTGTTGCAGTTCACAGAAACTGTGTATGCCATTATTATATCTCCTTTATAATTTCTAATGATGCCTCCAATGCCAGCTTTGCCAGATTCATGAATGTAACTTCCGTCTGTGTTAAGCTTTATATCTATTAGTAGCTCGCTTTGTTTAAGAGGGATTAAAAATGATGGTGTTGCGTGTAGAAAAGCAGCAGGTATTACATTTTGCGTGCTTTTTAGTCTTGTGTGTTGTTATTACTTGCTAGATCCATTTAGTTTACCAAAGCCGTGAGAGTGACTTGAGTGTCAATTTTTTTGTTGCACCATGAACAGCGTCTACCTCTCAAGAGGTTGGTTGAAAAAAGCATGGAGTCATTACTCCTCTCTGGTGCCCACAGATATTCTGTATTCATTGTGTAGGCTAGACCTGGAAACCTCCTTCCAGGTACACAGGTTGTGTCTGTGTGTGGTGCTGAATCATAAGACGAGTTGGAAATCCTACTCATTTTGGAACAGACGAGTTGGAAATCCTACTTGTCTTGGAACATCCTGTAAGACAAGTTGGAAATCCTCCTCGTTTTGTGGTGATGAATAACAAGATGAGTTTGAATGTGCAAATTGGAACTTCTGGACGTAAGAAATTCAACAAAAAAATCTTGATCAATTGTGGGCAAAGACAAGTACATTTATAAATATATGAGTTCTTTTTTATAGCTAGTTATTGAGCTCCATTCCTCCTATAGTAATTTCTTAAGGTAAGTGTATCCGATGTCTTTTTATAATATTTCTGCTCCCTATTTAAGAATTCTCTTGCTATGTTTTTCTTTTTGCTGATTGAAAGCTTGAATTTGGAGTTCTTGTTTCCTCATATTTACTGGTGAGCGTTTGCTAAAATTCAGGAAAAATTCTGTCATAATATATGGACATTGTGTGTTTCCACAATATTGCAGAAAAATGCACAAAAGATTGCTGAATGTAAAGAAGGTTAACTATGCTGGTTTTCCAGACCATCCTAGTACATCTTTTCATTATTCTCAGGATTTTATCCTAATTCCATTCTATGTTGGTTTTACGGGCCAAGGATTTGTATTGAGTTCTCTAACAGGGTCATTGGCACTTGTTGCAGTAAGCTTGTTTTACGGGCCAAGGATCTGTATTGAGTTCTCTATTGACACTTGTTGCAGTACGCGAGACTAGAGGTCTATCTGAGATGTACTTTGGATTGAAGATGTTAATGCACTTATAGACTGTGCCAGCATAGAGCATGCATGGATACGTCTAAACAACAATAATTGGCTCAAGGTCTCGCAAAGATAGCTAACAAGAATATCAGATTGTTAAAGGGAGCACAAGATAAAAAATATCATATGGTAATTGTTAACTAATTCTTCAAATTAATTAAAACAACTAGTAAATTATTTGTGCTTCCACTGAGCTAGAATAATGTAACCTGAGCAAGTTAGGATAAGTAATTTATATTTTGTGGAAACTATTTTTGGAAGTAGAGTCTTGCCGGCCAAGAAATTTTAATTTTGGTTAGTTTTGTGCTATGGGCGGAAAATATATATAGCAGGAATCGTTTATGATTGCCATAAAGTTGTCCTTATCGGTTTCTATATTTGACAACAACTACTTTATACCAGCGGTTATACACATTATTATGCACATCAGGTGAACATGTCATGTTTAGCTTGAATGTTTGAAGTTATCAAGCTTCATATTCGAGTTTCTGACCTTTTGCCCAAAGCAAGTAAACTTGGTGCACTTCTATTATGATACCAAATCCAACTACAAAGTAACCTTCCAAATGGGCCCATAGTCAACTGCAACTAGTGTGGGATAAAAAAAAACAGAAACAAAAAACTCTTAACTAGTTTGGGATAGAGGTGTAGTTGGTTGAGGGATTAATTCAAGGAGAAAATGAATTCCTCAAATATGACCAAGTACTATCTACTGATGGGGTCCTCTCATGAGATGCTAATGGATTTTGTATTATGTTGTTTCTGTTCTGTTTGCCCAGGAATGAACCTGTGTGTCATCTTCTGTGGATATGTTTTTTCTTGGCATCAGAGATATGAAACATGAGCTGCATTATCAGATTCAGATCATGATTAATACGCACCGAGGATTCAAAACTACACTGCACTCTCAAATTCAAATCATAATTAACATGCATTGAGAAATTCAAAAGTAAATCATTGGATATATCTGGAGAGTCACCTTAGTTCCAACGTAAAACGTAATAAACATGCCGCCAAGAGTAGGTAGTCCTGAAAAAAGGAAAATTTCATCATTCTAGTGGTAATATGAATGTCCAGAAAAAATTATAAACCATAGAGTACCTTCTTTCTGGAGAAATTTAGAGAGCAACCAATTGATCCCCGATGATCCAATGACAAAACCAACAAGATTGGCAACCTTATACAAGAAAAAGGAAGTGTTATTAAGAATTGAATCTAACATCTTCGGCCTCAAGTGTTCCTAATTGTATTCAGGTGTCGCATTCAACTGCTTTATTCTCCCACGATGGAATGGTCAATCTGAAGTTTGAATTATCTCATCCCACTTTCCAGAAGGTAACATGCATCTTTGTTGCTATGCATTCCATACTAGAACAGCATGCAAAATAATCTTGTGATCATATGTGGGTAGGCACAAGACAAAAAAGGACTTGACAACATCTTCAGCTATTCAATTGATTATACGCAGCAAAATCCAAAAAGTTTATCTGTCCTTTTCTTTTACTTAGTCTATTTTGAATTATCCATTGAAAGACTTTATCATTCTGAAGGACCAGTAGTGTTTCTTCTGGTTTTTTCTTTCTGTCATACATCAAGTTGACCTTCTTTTAGTACTTCAGAAACCTTAACTTACTATAAACTTGGTTAAACACATAATACAACGATAGGATAACTTTAGTATGATAAATGCATAAAGATAAGCAATCCATTATTTTCTTAGTAGCATACCATGAGACAAGTGATGGTGACAGCCCCGGCAACAGCACTAAGTTCACGATACAGAAACTTCCCAAAAGAACTTTCCACCTAGTGAGTACAATTAGGTCAGTAACATGACACAACAACAAAAGATAATTTAAAGGAGTTGAATTAACACTCAAATGGAAGTACCTTCAAAGTATTTGTTGTTGACTTTACAATCATTTCTGGTATAAAGAATATGCAGGTCAACCATGCCCAAGAAAGAAGTTTCCTGAAGCCAAATGACCAACAAGTACCCAAATAAAGACAAAGTTTGATACTATAGTACAAGTGGAGGTTGATGAAATTCAGGAGCAGTACCACTCTAGATCATGCCATACAGCAACAAATGTGAAGATAACCCACACATTTAACAGCTTCGTCTGAGTACCCCCAAGAGGAATATACATATATCTAAATGTAGAGACATCACATAAAAATTTTGGGTCAGTGCAAGATCACACAGATAAAGCTAGATGAGTTGAGAAAGCACCTAACAAGCCATTTGTTAAACGAGGCATGCCAGTTTCTCCAAAAACTTTCCAAGTTGTAGCAATTATTTATACATCTAGGCATATTCTCAGGAGCCTCAATACCATTGATCTACAAACAAATACATATTAACAAGCTAAGAAACCCAAACAAATAAAGCATCATCCTCCAAAATAAAGAGAAGCAAACAGAGCATAAGCTACAGAAAGTAATAAAAGTAATGGAGAAAAAGCACAATTTCAACAAAATTACCAGTGACCAGAAGCGAAAGTAGCGCCAAAGCAGAAAAAACTTGAGCCACATGAAGTTCAATACCTGCTTTGTCATGAAGATCATTACATGAATCGTACATCCTATTTTCTGGAAACCAGCGATCCAAAGGATCATCTTATATCAAGGAGAATGCAATAAATAGCAAAGAGTGGCATGCCTTGGCACTTTAATGGCATAACATAAAAGTTGTGTGAGATGGATAGTGTCTGAATTACAGAGACTCATTGAGCGGATAACACTTATTCAAACAAACATTGGCAAAGCAATGAACATACAGGATCTGAACTGTAAAAATCAATGAAGCAACACATCACAAATTGAAGTTCTACGTATCATGAGTGAGAGTAAGTCTATTCTTTCAGAGTATTACCACTCAATAGAGACTTTTTTCCTCACTTCAAGAGGGAACTGTCACTAACTTCTCCATATGTACGAGAAATAGTTTGAAGTGTTTTCATTTACGTTTTTCTCTATGAATATAAACAGAATAAGCACTTACTAAGGCAGTCGAAGACTTAAGTAGCTCAAAAATTCTAAATACAAACACTTACTCCATACCCGATGATGAAGATGTCCAACGGAGATAAATATTTCCATGTGCCACTGCAAATTTACAGATAAATCAGTCACCCAGAATAACATCATAGCTTAGTTTAAAGCAATCAGAGTGGTCTGAATTACACAACCTCACCTAATGGCAAATGCATTGTAGTAAAAGAAATGTGTCATTGATTCCATAAGCATCAGGCTAAAAATCCAACGAAGTCCATACCACACCACTTTTTTCAATGAGTGCGTCTTCTGGGGAGTATCAAGCTGCAATGACAAGACATCAAGTAACAATGAGATTTGTGGACGGTGGTGCTCTTTATAAAAGAAGGTTATAGTGCTGGAACAAAACAAGTGGCTGATTCAAAATTTTACTCAACATTGCACTGGGGCAAGCAGGTATTGGACAAATATCACAGACAGTAAGAAGTAAGAACAGATTCAAGATTTAGCAGAAAAGACCATGACTGTAATCACAATATGTCAATAGTTCTTATCAGTCCCACCTTCTGCTATATCTCACTGATGAGAACTACCAATGACCCTTAATATAGAGGAGAATGAAGACGATGCAGTCGGCAGCATTTTTGCATGTATTGTTAACACCGTAGAAGGGTATCTTCAGCACTAGTATAAAGACGTAAACAAGGAAAAAATATAACTACAGAATCATGATTACCTGTGAAGCAAATGCGTTGAAGCTAACAATTGGTCCAGCAATATATAGAGGTGCATAAATCAGATAACACAAGTATATAGTGAAGGAGAATTTGTCATTCTCAAGACTTCTCTCCTGCCAAAGGAGGAGGAGGAGGAATGTAAGAAGATGGCTCCATAAGAAGTTTGTAGAGATGTGACCAAATATTTGAATCCAGAATTTGAATCACCAACTAACCTGCAATAGCTGGTAGCATGTTCTACCTGAAGAACAATTATTGCAGCGTTGGATATGCTTCTGCAATTACCACAAGTACTAAATATCACAAGAGAAGAACGATATCTTTTTTGTTTGGCGATTACTTGCATGAAGTGGTAATCTTGCTATAGAGCAATTAAGAGAATGAACTAAACACCGAGAATCAATTACCAGATTTCACTACTTCACTTGACATGAGTATTTATGAAGAGGTGCTTTCGGAATAAAGATTCTTCAATAAATAATGTCCAAGGATGCAGCACTAAAGGAAACATGATTCTTTAGCAACAAGGACATAAAGAAGTTATAGCATTTTCAGTAGATACCTAAGCATCTTTGTATTGTCAATTGATACCTGAATTAAAGTTTCTCAGATCAGCAATTGCTAGTATTACTTGCCATAAGTTAGCACATATGAGTTCTTTTAAGAATGCATGCCAAGCATACAGTAAGTTTGTGGTGTCTTTATTACTTATCAGAGTGTAAAGTACAGCTGGAGAAGGATTCATATGATGGTTCTGTAAAGTACATTCGACCAAAGAAAATGACTTCCTTTCCTGTATCAAATTATATATAGAGTGTCCAAGCAAAGTACCAAAAAGAAATCCTGATTCCCAAAGGCATCTAGAAAGATCAGCTGAAAGATGTTCCGAGAACAAAATGCAACCAGCTAAACTGACAAGGTACTATCCTACATTTTTGTACATATGAATTAGCCAGAGATTGACTCCCATCTAAATGATTAATGAGATCTAGCTATACCATTTCAAGGTAGAAAGGTATTGTCAATAGTCTAAATCTTGCAACCTGATGGTAAGAACAGCTTTTCATTTATGAGAATCAACAGATGTTGGCCCATGAAAGAATGCCTTTGATAGGAGAAAAGTCTCAGAATTAAAAAAAGGTTGGTTTCAAGCACAAATGAGTTTAGCCAAAGTGGAGGAGATCTATAAGGTTGTTATCAAAAAGATTAAAATAGTTCAGGTAGCAAACTTACCTCTTTGTCAAACCGATTCGAGTAATTTGCCCAATGGTAGTCATATCCAAAGCTAATCATTCGCAGGATAACTGAAAAAGATAGGATTTGGTTAAAGAGCATAGGACATTCACTTGCTTTGTTCTCATGGTTGCAGTTGTAAACAACAGGTAAAAAGTTCTAGTGTTTAGTAGAAGAAAACAAACTTAAACTTGTTTCCGCCAAAAAAATCAGATTTCAGTATGGAGGTATGATCAACATCAACTTTGTCTTCAGAAGAGTGAGCATTCAAAGCACCTTGGTTTCTAAAGTAAAGCATATATGAGGTCCATCCTTTGGTAATTAACTAGGCAAAATCTTAAAATTCTGTCGAAGTAACAAAAAATTCCACTTTGGCAGGCAATGAGATGTTGAGCCACTAGCTCCGATGTGGGTAGGGGGCTCGGGGCCCTATGGAAGGAGAAGAATAGGAGAGGTTTATGATGGTGTAGATATTGATTTTGCTCATATGAGGTATAGTTTCTAATTTCATTTTAGCGCCATCCACAAGGTCCCACTTTATATTGAAGATTGGGTGTACTTTGTAAAGATTAAAGAATAATATTTTACTGTAGGTTCTCTATCTTTTGGTACATAACTTGTATGCGAGCCGTGAGGATTCCTATTATTATTAAAAACTTTATCATTATATTTCAGTGATATAAAGTTGCAACCAAGAGAACTGTGTAGCACAGATACTTCTAAAATGTTGTTTATTCATGTAAAAGATGACGATGATTGATAATGTGTTCAACAGACCATAACTAAGGTGTACTTTTCTCATTATTTTACTGTCATATTTGTCTCTTATCATGATATGCATTAGTGACCTAGTATTTCCTTTTTGGGCTCTAGTTAGTGACCAAAATTGATCAAGATCTGACTTTTTGGCTATGTTGCTCAGATTCTCTGAAAATGCAACCAGACCCGTGGAGAATCCAACACGCAACCGTTGACATTTTTGGAAAGTCGGAGCAACATAGCTTTTTGGTGTACCCATGAGGTTCTTATGTGTATAGATGATTGCGTTTATTTTTGGGGAGAACCATAGTTTGGTATCGGTTACTCTACTTTTTTGGTATACCACTTGTATATGGGGTTTTCCCCATCATTAATTTCTCTTTACTCCATCAAAATAATTAAGAAGATCCTGACTCTTTATAATGTTTAAACACAAGTGGGCCCAAATATTGATATGAAGTAACCTTTTTAATGAATTTGTACTTCGACTTTTTTTCCAATAACCAGGAGATCCCCAAGGTCCTGTGGGGCATGGTTTGGGCTTGCCCCTCTACTCTTCTCCACTTAAATACCAAGTTTTGTTTCATGCAGGGTTCGAACCCATGATGCATGTGCCCATGTATCACACTTCACAGGCTGCGCTCTAACAACTAGATCAATGCCCTGGGGAGAATGAATTTTTACTTCTACTAAAACAAGATAGGATTCATTCATAAAAGCTTCTCCTTCCCTAGTACATTTCTTAGTGAATACCATACCAACACAGATTCCCAAAATTCCACAAAAAATTATCTCTTTTATAAAAATGGGCAATTTTTTAGTCAACCCATTGATAGTTTATACTGAAAAAAGGAATGAAACTAGTAAGATTGGAATAAAACTCAAGGATTCAGCCAACTTGAATCCCCATTAAAAGACAGATTCTTTACCAAAATTGAAGCAGATGTGCCACCTAAAAGTGCCACGGTAATTGTCCAAATATGCCCAATTTTGCCTACAACACAGACATAGAATCATGAAAACATTTGCTTGAATAACGAACTCTATAAGAAATAGAAAATTTTGTCACAATAGAATGCAACCTACAATTGAGGAAATACAACTTACCCAAAAAGAGAAAATGGATACCCCTCATAAACACGGTTACATATGAGGAATGTAAGATTAAAGATCCAAAGCAGAAAAACAAATTTTGTTCTCCCGCATATCTGCAGATACAGAAGCATGTATAAAAGATCAGAATCACAAAATTCTTTGGTTATGGAGGACCATTTAGATTCAATGTGAACAGTGATGGCATACACAATATAGAAAATACATCTGCAAGAATGACTTTTTACCCATTAAAGTGGGAAAGGGACAGGAGCACAGAATAAACCTCTGCATACAGCACTCCAAATAACATAAACATCTTCTTCATTATGAAAGCCTTAATTTAGCTTTATATATTCAATAAAAAAGTAGTGGCATAACCATCTTACATTTTCCGTATCATGATAAGATATGATAGTCAACTACCTCTCGTGAAAAGCTAAACCCAATCCAACCAAACAAAGTTAACCAGTTTCCTGATTTTAGAGAAGTTCCCATAATTCTATCTCCCCCTACTAAAATGAGAATTCACCTTCCTAACAATGTTAAGTTTACCTGAAACCGAAGTTAGATAATCTATTGCATGTTCTGAAGTCACATAAGACCCACTGATAAGCTTATGAGCGCTAAGGTTTCCCCAAATTATTTTACAACAGCAAATGCAATTCACATTTTCTTTCATTAACCATTTTAATATTCATCTCAATAATTGGCCAACCCAATGCATATTCGTGGCTGGAGCAAGTAATAATTTTACAAATTTATAGAGTGTAGCTGCAATGCCACGTTCTATACATCATTCAATATCAACATTTGACTTGACCTCCTTTGTACGTACATAAAATTATACCGTCCCTACAAATATATCCATCAAATTAATCAGTATATTGTTAAGCTGATCCACTAAAGAGATATCAGCTAACCTTGACACAGTGAAGCTCTCAAGAAAAAATACTAACACGGCATAACATTCCAGATCATTGAATGCAACAGAACTTCAATGATCACTTCAATAATTAAATCAAGCGACTGGAGCAGTTAACAACAAGAGCACGGACACCCGGAGAGTAGGAAAATAAATAGAACTTTATTACCCCTTAACCGCCTGATTAGTACTCTTGTTGTGTCAATTGTCTGAACTAAGAAATTGACCAAACAAGATTTCCTCTAGCGCAGCCTAGTCCTCTTATTTCCTTACCTTCCCTCCAGTTTTTTATTTTTTATCCCCTTAATTCATGAGGTGGCAAAGTAGTTGGAGGAATTGGGTTTCGGAGAAACTATTCAGCATATATACATATTTCTAGCAACAAATGAAAATATCAGCAGTTAAATTCCAAATATCTTAGAGCAACTGTGTTTGAAACCAAACATGTCATTAATGATCCGTTCGTTCTACAAGTCTTAGATACAATAAAACATGCCACTCGTAATGATGTGACCATGCCGACAATTAGAATAGAAAGGGTACGATTGCACACAAGCTACTGCATGATGTTCGAAATTTCATGGCATATTCTTACAAAAGGACTGCAAAGGTAAACAAAAATAAGAACACAACTAAAAAGTTCTATCATACCAACCTTTACTAGGAGAAAATTAGCTGAAGCTATAAACAAAATGTATAAGACGCTGCAGCCAAAACAAAGAGTTACTAACGACCCAGAGCTCCATAATTAAAAAGCAAATCACTTTCAACTCGTAAAATAACGAGAGAGCATACCAAGCTCCATGGAGATATGCCAAATAAACCAAAGAAACCATCAGCCAAACAACCGCCATTCCCTTTGCTTTTAGACCATATTTTCTACATGAAGTAGCTACTAGAGTGAAGATTCCAAACACTAACGTAAGAATCATCAAATTTCCCCGAAAATTTCTCCACTGAGCATCAGATACATCCTAATAACAACCAAATATTAATAGATTAACAAAGACAGATGCAAATATAAAACTATAAACTTTAAATAGTCTAATAAATTGAATAAATAAAATGGTATCGAACCAAAAAAGAAAGGGTTTCATATAAAATGGGTATTGAACAATTTAAGCATACATTAAATCGATGAAAGATCCAACCAGATCGAAGTCCATAAAGTTTGGCGTAATGATCTGCAAATATGTTACAAGTTAACAAACAACCCTTAAATTAGAAAGCATAAACACATATAGACATGGGTATAGAGAGAAGAAGAAGAAGAAGAAGAAGAATACCGCGGGCAATTTGAAGAGATCGATGAATAATGAAAAGGTAAAATGAAAGGGCATAGACAATGAGAAGAGTAAGCTCCACCGAGCTTGTCATGACGACTTCACACACTCAACAATGGCGATGAACTTGTTTGTTGTTGAAGTGGAAAACTCATTCACACATTTTGACAAACAGTTAACTGGCTACAAAATTCATATCAAATGACCAAATGGCGTTGAAAGTAGGAACAACACTAAAAAATGCGGTGTTCAGATGATTTTGATGAGTATTTGGCTCCAGTTAAACTGATATTGACAAAAAAAAAAAAAAACATTTTTTTTCAGAAATAAAAATAAAAAGAAATTCGAGAAGAAAAAAAAAAGGACTATTTTATTTATTTTATTTTTCTAAGAACAAGTGAACCACTTTCGAAACATCTTGTTACATTTAAATTTAAATTTAAACTTGATATAAAGCACTAAAAAAATAATGATCGACAAGACTATTTACTAAACTATTTCTATTAATTGATGTTTAATATTAAATTTTAAAAATAATAAATAGATAAAAATGAACATAAATATTATTCCTAGTAGTAATTATTTTTTTGAAAATATATTGAATAAAATCTTTTAGAGAGAAACCACTCTATGATGTAGTTAATCGGTAAATCAGGATTTTGTACAAACTGTGTGTTTTAGTATCGAGGTTTGTAGACGTATATGGTGGATTTTGCAAGTCAAGTGACATTGTCTACCTTTTGTCATTTACTTTTATGGCCAAATAATTTGTGGTTTCACTCGGTCAAGTAAGACACCCCGATGCCGATTGGGCCTCCCCGAATATGAGACATCACACCAAGTAACACTACTGACTACTCATAGAGACGAGTGACCTAACTGAATATGACATAAATCAAACATAAGGCAAGGTACTAATTATGGTAGATAATCTGTTGTTGAGGAATTTGGATAGAATTTAACACGAAAAATAGCTTAGACCTTAGAGAAATAATAACAAGCAAAATGGCTTTACCAAGTTTCGTTTTGGTTTCTGCATATTTACAATGACCATATGTCATACATTTAACTCATCTGTAGTATCATCAACCATTCACACAATTTAGCCCTATTCTAGCACAAAACTGTAGCTAAAGACCAAATTGATTAGCTTCATGAGACGACATTTTGAACAAACGCCAGGAGGTCATTTTGTCTCTACCAAAAATACGACTGTCAAAAAGAGGAAACCAAGGCATGAAATTCTTTGCAATGTAAATAGACAACACCAAACACCTGCTCAACAAGTCTACTGAAATCTTAATTTACCACCAACAAAAAAAAAATCATTAGCAGCATCACAGCATGTTAAGCCTCAGTTTCTGGAGAACAGTTTAATGAATATTTTCAGTTAGCTCTCACGTTCATTCTCATTTGCCGAAGCAAAGAGAATTTTATCAAAATGGTTCACTGTACATGTAAGGAAACACACCTATACAAGTGTAACATTGTTGCTGAACATGTGAAAAGATATGTACAAAACCTATCCTGCATTCAGTGTGGTGCTGTGCACAACCATGGGCACCAAACAGAAACAATCATTTAGACTGGAAGGCTAGCATCTGAACGCTGTGTTTACCAGCGGCAAATTCCAGGTGTCTCTGTTCGCAAAATCGAAACCATCTCTTCGTACTTGGAAGCATATACAAATCCCCATAACTGCATGGCACATGATAAATTTGCATATCACATTCAAAGTTAATTTCTCATGTTAAATGCATATTGCACTCTTAAAGGTAAATTCTCATAGAGCTAAGTGCAAACAAACTGCCCTGAAAGATGCACACATGTACATATAACATAGAGACACAGACAAGGCAGAACACAAAACGCACATGCGTGCAAACACATACAGAGATACAGTTGCGAGACTACCTCAACTTCCTTAACTTCAAAGTCTTCAGTATGTGCCAAACAAGAGTTTCCATAAGTTTCTGATGTTGCACTTGAACCTGTTAGCCTGGAAAAGTCAACTACAATTAGTCCTTTCATCCTGTACTCTGTAAACTGAACAGGACATAGACGTAGAAGTTTGTTGAGCTACTATATCCCAGTCAAAGATATCTTTAACATACTCAATAGAATTTGCTTTCCCCTTTTTTTTTTAAACAATGGGCAATAGAGGGAATAAGTTGGAATCATAAGATCTGATTCTACAGTAAATATATTAAGACAAAAAGGTGATATTCATGATGATGATGATGATAGTTGTGAACTTGAGTTCATTAAGAAGGAAAAATTTAAAAATCCTGTCATGGCAACCAAAAATGGGACAGAGGAAAAAGGTAACTCCCAAGGGGCTGTGTGGCATTTGATTTTCCTCTTATTTCTCCCTTTGTTGGAGGACATTATGATACTAAGTAGGAAGTAGTCAAAAAGCATACATAGATAAATCAATGAAATAAGGATCAAAAGAAGGCGAAAGAAATCTTACAGATCCCCATCTAAGTAGAGAGCAAAATGGCCACCGCCTCCCAAAGCTAAATACTCCGTGGAACAGACAGTAAAATAGCGATTGACACCTACTTAGGCGACAATGTCAATGTCATGTCATAAGTAATTGATTTGAATTCCAAACGGCTTATGGAAAAACATTATCATATAAAGCAAAAGGAACTGAATAATCACAGTCAGAAGTAGAAACAGTTCCGATCATGCCAGGATTGGGATAATAGTGATTTCAGAGAGAATAAATGATTAGTTTCTGGAAAATAGTAAAATTCTTGATCATTACATCTTTAGTATCCACTAAGAAATCTCTATTTCATAGCTTGTATAGTTATACTACTATCACCAGCTAAAATTTTCAGCTTCTTAAGATGACAGTAAATCAGGTAAACAATGGATTAAAAATGTTTCAAACCCAAGATTTCCCATAAGAGGACCACTATTTCAAATCTCCTTTTGATCATCAATACCACAAAAAGAAAAAGGATAAGGACATGCTGGACCAGCCCACTCCCGTCCCGATGCATTAAATAAATTTGTTATTAACAAACAATAACAAAGAATGGGAATTTGTTCTCCAAACTTTAACCGTCTGGTAGAAGTACAAGGAAAAAAGAGATACCTGTCGGACGAAATATGACAGGTTGGCCAGATACATTTGAGAAAACAAATGAATTATTTGTACCCTGTCAAATACCAAAATCAAATCAAGATGGCAAATGGAAACTCAAAGGCAAAGGTGACATGTTTTAAGTATTCTGCTCAGAATTACCTGATATTTTCTCTTTGTTGTTGGCTTTAAAGGTGCATCAACTAGCCCACCAAACACAGCACCATTATGGTCCCCCACAACCTATAAGATTTGGACGACATGAGAGAAACACAACTAGAGTCTTGTGCCAGATTTAACAATCTGCAAGTCTCAAGTCTTAATGACTATGTCCACCATTCACAATGATGGAAAAGCAAAGACACCAGACACCGACAGGAATGCTTTTAACTTCAATAATGCAGAGAGATAGAGCACTCAGAGTTTCAGATTACTTTTTCAAACCATGACGCCTAACCCAGAAATCTTACAACAACATACCCAATGTAATTCCACGAGTGGAGTCTGGGGAGGGTGGTGTGTACACAGCCTTACCCCTACCTTGTGAAGGTAGAGAGGTTGCTTCCAATAGACCCTCGGCTCAAGTAACGACTAACGCATACAGAAAAGAAATATCTAACCCTGAAAACTTGAGTTCCAGAAATATCAGAAGGAATAAATTACCATATTATGAGTTTATCAGCACAGAGAAGCATTGGTTAGATCTTGTTATGAAACGACGCCTTGTCTTTTTAGTGAGAGATATATAATCTAACTGACCTACACTTGGTTTCTGAAAATATGATTTGGACTGCAACAGCAGCACTAATAAGTTAGGGCATAAAAAGATAGCAAGACTCTGGAATATTTGAACATTTATTAATAAAAACAGCTGGGTTCTATTCCACATACAAGAAAGCACGGGGATTCTACTCCTTTTTAAGTTCGATACTGATAAAAGGAAAGGAGATTATCTGGTGGTTTCTTCAAGAAGTGAAATACACACACATATCGACAACAAAATATTAATTCTAGTTCATCTAGATTCTAGACCATAAGCAATCAAACAATTGTTCAAAATGTAAATCAAAACTACTCTTTGATGTGTAACTCCTGGAACATAATTCTTAATGAGCAATACATATCTCTTTACAAGTCACCAGTTAATTACCAGCAGACTGATGCCAGGCCAGAGTAGGCTTCTCCTATATAAAGTTGAGAGTGATGTTCCATTCCTCCATGTACTGGCAAAATAGAAATGAGAAGTTAAAATCTACTACAAATTGGAAATAGGAGAGGAAATAAGCATAAAGCTGCTCAAAGAGCATTCAAATTTAATACAACCAGGATCCCTGCCTGTATAACAAGACCCACTTCCTGTCCTGCACAAGCACGGGCAATGCAGCATAAAGAGAAATCCGTGCCTTCTCAGTGAGGAGAACTGAAGGCTCAGAAGTTTCCGGAAGATTGTTCAGAAGAGGTTTCTTATTCATATCTTCCAAAGGTATCTGATTATCTCCGGAAACTTTAGAATTACTTCCATCATCAAACACCATCTCAGAGCTGCCTTTTGCCGAACCCTGATTTCTAAAGCCGCCTAGTCTAGCAACTTGGTGAAGAGCTCTGCCAAGGGAATGTTTACCCCTGGAAAGTATACCTTTTCTTCTGCTAGGTTCCCTCATTGTAAGTTCAGGTATTGACTCATCACGATCATCTTGCTTATCATATTTTCCACTAGTGTTAGGCTTACTCTCAGATCCTGTAGTCGACAACAGTGAATATAGGAAGGCCGAGAAAGAAGATGTATCAGGACCATCAACTAAATCCTTGGCATCTCCCTCTACATTTGACTCATGCTTACTTCCATCAGAATCAGATCCATCTTCCTAAAGAAATATAAGAAAAACTATTAGCATACAATTTCAGATCAACTAAACTCACGCACGGTAGGGAGAAAACAGGGAATATCACAAAACCTCTTAATTTCCTTTAAGAGTATAATGTATACCAAATACCTCAATATACTAAAAAGGGCAGTATACACTAAGAAGTGCTTATGATGCTGCTGTAATCCTATTCATATCTTGTTCTTCCTCCAAGACTAGACGAACCAACAATTACCTTACTGTGAAAAAATCAAAGGGAGACAAACAAGATAGGATTTGACCTGAATTGAATCCCTCTAAAATCAACAAAAACATACAAAGTTGGGGGCCCTAGCTAGAAAAGAAACTAGGTTAGACAAAAATTGACAACTAACCAAGTTCAGATAAAGGTCACAGATTATATGCTCATAGGCTATACACTATAATAGTCAACCTAAACCCTTATTTCTGATCAATTCCAAATTGGGTATTCAAGAGCTGAAATTATTATCGGGAAATCATACTATAAACCCCAACAAAATCAAATTTTGATTCAGAATAACAAAACAGATACAAATATCATTCCAATTTTCAAGAACCCCCAAACTTACAGGCAAAGGTGGTGGTCTGGGCTTTAAGGGTTTATCAGAAATGGGGTTGAGAATAACAGTAGCAACATCAGATACAAAGTGCGCAGCTTTACTCCTTAAAGAACGGTTCTTCCTCTGCTGCTGCTGCTGCTCCTCCAGATGATTATGAAGAAGATTCTCTTGAAATTGTTGTTGGTTTTCACTACCCATTACTTCTTAAAGCTTTTAGTAGTATTCTCCTTTATGACAACAACAAATTCCACTCCTTTTTGGGGTTTGTGATGCTCTAATATGCCATTAATGGTGAAAAAGAGTTGAGAATATACCCAAAGAAAAAGGAAAGTGGGTGGAATATTAGGAGAAAGTAGAAAAGGAGTGTGTTGGAAGGGACAGTAGTTAGACATGGATAATCATCAAATTCTGCAAAATGCAAATTGATGTTTATATTAAAACTATTATTAAGGGATTCAAACATAAAGACTTCATGGCCCAATGGATAAGGCGCTGGTCTACGAAACCAGAGATTCTGGGTTCGATCCCCAGTGAAGTCGATATTGTTTTTGAACTTTTTGCAAAAATAAGCAACCACACCATTTTATATCGAGTAATGAAATATTCACGGAATACGAACATGATTATATACTACTAATGTTATTGACCAACAAATGACTCAATAAATATAGTACCCTGCAACTTATGTTCAATTTATTTTTTTATTGAACTAAAGTTCGATTATTAAATATTGTATCTTTTTTTTTAGAATAACTTTGTGATAGTGTATTATACTTTTGTTATAATTTTTTACTTATTTGGTAAGATTGTATAAAGAATTAGTGTAATTTTGATAGTTTTTATAACATGCGCAAAAAATACAACTTAAAAATCTACATTACATGTCCAAACAAAACTTCATGATTTCATAATTTTAAATTATGATTTCATCTCACATGATCAAACGTACCCGTGAGAGTTGTTTGACAAAATAGACAAATTTGTGTTTTAAGCAAATTAGAGGTTCTATGGAAGTAGCTTTAGGACAAGTTATAAACCTCATAATGGATGCTTTGTCATGTGATTTTGTCACTGTAGTTATTTCATAAATTGCATTGAAAATGGATGCATTTTTCTTTTCTTTTGGGTGCGCTTTAAGATAATTCTATGTTAGATATGTATGTATAATTCGATAATTTTATCCTACTTGCGTACTAATGTGTGTTGTTTGATAATATGATAATATGATCAACTCAACTAAATTTCTTTTACTTTCTTACTTTAATTTTCTACCTTGCTTGGGTCGTCGTCGTCTTCTTCTCTGTGTCATGTGTGTATATATATATACATTTTATAATTAGGTCTTATCTACTTTTTGCTCCAGCTCATTGATCCACAAAAAGTTTAATGGACTATATTATATATATATAATTGAGTTCAACACTGTCCAAGATGTATTAAACTCCTATTAAGAAGATTAAACTTTTATTTTGGTTCTTGAATTGTGGTGACCTGATGTAACATCTTATTTTGGTCACGACTCACGACATGTGATGGAATGCCTTGACAATGAATTCTTATACTCACATTGCAGGTTTAAGGCTTTAAGCATTAGTTTTCTTTTCAATTTATTTTTTACTATACGTGTTGTGATTATTTGATTTGAATCAGTGGACATAGTTAATGTTGTAAATATTATATGAATGAAACATGTATCTATTCCTACTCTATCATTTCGTAATAAGACAAAGTTAATACATCTATTTCTTCACTCATTTTAATATCCATCTATACAAATTAGATAATGAAAAATGTTATTCTCTGTGTCTCAGTTTATATGACTTACTTTCATTTTTAGTCAGCCTAAAAAATTAAACAATTCTATATTAAGTAACAATTTTACTTTAAAATGCTCATTTTACCTTAATGAAATGATTTACGGCCACAAAAATATCTATCACTTATTTTAGACCATAAGTTTCAAAAGTTTTTTTTTCTCACTTCAACTCTGTGTCAAGTTAAACTAATTCATATAAATTGAGACGAAAGAAGTAATAATGTCAATTTTTACAATATTGGCCCCGTGTCCAGGTGTCCACCATCCACGAATTGAAGTTAGCTTTCGTGTAATATGACTTGGTTATTGCACGCAAATTATTTATTTTAGAGAATTGGACTTGTATTTTGCTCTCAATTTCATTAATCATTTTGTTGAATAGTATTTAGTGCTTGCTTCCTGAAAGTGTTGGATTTTAAATGGTGTGAATGGAAAATAAAGAGTTACGACTTTTATGAAGAGTTGTGACTTTTATGAAAAGTTGCGGCTTTTATGAAAAGTTGTGATTTTTATGAAAAGTTGCGACTTTTATTGAAAAGTTGTGACTTTTATGAAAAGTTGTGACTTTTATGAAAGGTTGTGACATTTCCGAAAGATTGTGACTTTTTCAAAGAGTTGTGACCTTTCTGGTAAGGCACAATAAGAACTTTTTCACACTACCCTTTGTTTTATATAAATTGAGGGATTTCCTCTCATTTTAAAAATGAAATTTTCTTGACTTCTTCTGCTACTACTAAATCTAGTATTCTAAGTGTACTTTACTGTCGTTGAGTGGTTCGCTGACACCGTGGTTTAAGGTACCGATACACCGGTGAGTAAGATCGTTCTATCCTGGGAGGATATATTTCATTAACCTCAGGTAATTGAGGGGAATAATATCCTTAAGGGGACACTGTTCATTCAGTGGGCTCAATTTTCTTTCTTTGAGAAAAATATTTTTATATTGTTTCTAATCTGTTTCTGATTCTATTTTCTCTACTAGTTTTAATTTTCTAGTTAGAAAATACTCTTTATACTTTGTTGTTTCTTACCAAGTTCTTCAAAGTTTTGTTCTAAGTATCTTAGGAATACAAGATGAACAACAATCTTAAGGAAATTATTATACTGTTGGTATTTCTTATATTCTACTGATTGAAAGAAACAGATCATAGAATTAGAAGATTAATGCATTACTTCTCTAGAATTCGGTGCCTTGTTTAGCAAGATCGAATTGAGAATGTACTAGAAAAATTGGTGGTATTCCGGTTAAAGATTACACCAGGTAACCTTCTTATTATTTATCTAAGGAGGAAAATAGTTTCTAAAAGTTAATTCTTTTGATATTTATCATGTGTATCTTTGGAAAAAGATCTGCATACCATATGTTTTGGAATGAATTTTTCTTGGCAAACAGTGTTGCCTTTAAAATTCTTTAGTCTGCAGAATGAGAGATGCACATTTTTGTTTGATAAAATAATATGTCAAAATGTTATAGTTGGAAGGCTATTTGAAAAGAAAAGCATTTCTATGTGATAATCTAAGAATATGTTTTATTCTGTTTGAAGGAAAAAAATTTTTTTGTAGTTTTGTACTCTGTGTGAAATTTGATTGTGTCTGATTGTTGTAGACTAAAAACTTTCGTAGCTTTCCACTTGGGATAAATTGGACTATGCAATTGGTTTGAAAAATATGAAAATTTCACCTAATAAGTCAGTGTTGTACTTTTAGTTTTCTACAAACTTCATTATCAAATAGAAACAAATTGTACAACTTTTTTTGTCTTTATTGTTAGTATTCTAAATACTAAGTGGTATGTCTAACTGTGATGAAAAAAAAAAAAGACCAATGACTTAAAGTGTGTGATTTTGTGTCTGGAATAGGTGCCTCTAGGAATGAACTTTAATACTATGTAAAGATTGTCAAAGAGAACTGAAGCACTATAATTCTTTCGTAGAATAATATTTCCAAAAGAGGTTTCATGCTGCCAATGACATTTTGATAGTCTAGAAAAATATGTGGAAAAATTATTTTCAACTATTTGAAAAATATTTTTGAGATCATATTTAAAATGTGGGGGGTTCTTTGCTTATGACAAAGATAAAATTAGACGTAGTGTCTAATTTTAATTTGGAGCACAAGATATGAAATTCAATGATACTTTTGTATTATGTTAGACCCACAAAATTCTTGGAGTATATTTGATATTGTGGTCGTTGAATTCTCTTTTACTAGTATATGGTATGACTAGTATGAAACTACCAAATTATATGTATACTTGTTCAAAATAATTGAGTTCTTTTATGAAAAAGTGTCACTTAAAATGTTGTGATTTTTCATGTAAAGATATAACTATTTGTATAGACATGAATATTGGTGAATAGTCATTTGTCATATTTTGTAAAAGAAGCATTTGGACTATATTGCCTTTATTGGACCCGATG
>JAJONR010003290.1:0-81116 GCA_029582245.1 Solanum etuberosum | reverse complement strand
AAAAATTCTTAAAATTTGAAATATTTTTCAAAAATATTTTTTTTTGTTTGAGGGCGGGGGGGGGGGGGTCGGTTACGGGTATGGTATGGGTAGGGTAAGAAAAAAAAATTAAAGGATGAAGTAAATTTTTGAAAAATGTTTTCTTTAATTTTGGAAGGGAAGTCATTTTCCTTAAATTTGAGGAAAATGAGATGATTTGGAAAATATTTTTCAAATATTTAAGTCAGCCCAACATGGAAAAATTGGAAAACATTTTCTAGAAAATATTTTCCTCCATACCAAACACACCCTTAGAGTAAGTAGTTTTCTTAAGGATTCTACAAAAACTAAAAACATCAAGTATTGTTAAATAGAGGGCGTACTAGTATTATATAACTTTATTTGAGTACCCCTATTTTGGAACCAAAATTTTACCCGCGAAGACTCTAACTCTAGTTTACCACTGAGCTCCTCCATTTTCTTCTCATCTGGCTGAGCACACTCCTTAAAATAACTTAATCACAAAAATAACAAAAGGCTAATACCATAAACACTATAGAAGAAATGTATTTATATATGATGAGATATTTACGCTTTGATTTCCTCGATCTGTTGCTTGGTGTGACGATAATTGTGCATTTTTTTATTCGAATGCTCATCATTATTATCATCTTTTTCATATAATTGATTGTCACTGTAGTCAGATTTGCAGTTCTATTCGTCATCCATTAGCAGATGCATTATTTCATTTTTCAATATTGTCTTTAAATCTATATATAGTTGATGGATTTAACTGTCTCTTCAATATGCTACTTAACTAACATATACAGATGGTAAAATGTTTGTAGGACATAACTAACATATCAAAATAGGACATCCCTATATGGAATTTCAAAAATTTCAAGACTCGAAATAGAAATTTTAATCAAGAGTAGAAAAATCTTAACCGTCTTACAACAACCCTTGATAATAACATTAGCGAGATTAACTGAAAAATGGGTCAGATTCAAACATCCATAGACGTCTGGCACACATAGAAGACTTCTAAAAATATTTTTAAAAAATTATTTGTAATTTTACCTAACTGAGCTGGAGTCCACATGAAGAAGGAACAAACCCATAATCATTTCTGGTCACCAAAAAGTTCTGATTAGCGAATTCAAAAAAAAACTTTGGTTAAAGGCAAGGAGAATTTAGCAAGATTAATTGATTAATCAATTAGAAATCATGTGGAATTCATTCTTGTTTCTTTTCTAGACTAGAAACTAAAAAACAACACAAATGCCTAACAAGTGATAACACTCAACTACACTTCATCCAATTTTAAGTGTAGACGGTCGCAAACAAGTATAAACCCAACTAAGAGTTGGGGTCGATCTCACAGGGAGTGATACTGTAAACAACTCAATTAGGAAGTAAACGCGTGTTCTAATCGTTTGTAGGAGTAAAGGTTTCGCAACATAAAATTAAATCATGAAGTTTCAATGATTAATATCAAATGGGGGGAATTTTGTAACCAATTTATGACAATGAACAACTAATATGGGAATTAAGCAAATGGAGATTGGACCTTAGGAATGTGATCAATCGAATGCTAATTTCTTATAATGGGTAGTTACTAATTGCTTAAAGTTGTTGACTCTCAATGGGTAGGCTAGGTTTTAAATACAATAACCATCTCTCGATCAACTATCATGCTTCAAGTGAGTTCTCTCCAACCTCAACAAGCTTGAAACTACTAAACAACCTAATACCTTAATTAACCCACTTTCTCAAGCTGGGTTTGTAAAGACGCAATCAAACCCACTTTCTCAAGCTAGATCTTAAAGACGCAATCAACACGACTATCAAAAAATTATTCTACTCTAATACCTCTTTCTCAAGCAAGCATAGAGAGTTAAGCTAGAACTGAATTTGCAACTTCAATTCATTAAATAAACATGAACAAATGATTGAACCCACTTCAAATCAACATTAAAATCAGTAATTATAACACCCATTAACTAATTAATGCATTCGACTACATGATCAAACCCCTAAGATAAGGGGTTTTAGCCCAACATAGCGGAAAGTAAGAAATCGTTACCAACAATATTTTCCATCTGAATTGTTAACGATCGTAATACTCAATGCCAAGATTAAAGGTAGAATCCCAAAATCTCAAATCCGAGGTTCAAATCTTCTCCAAAAGTATTCAACAATGTAAGCATGTGAAAAAAAACTCTCTAACTTCAAGAATACACTCTAGGAGAATTGGGAACTGGAACTCTTTTTCGCATCGTAATGTCCTTGCCTTACCCTTAAGCCTCCATTGTTGCATATTAACACATTAACATCAGTTATGAGCACAAAATAGGCATTGATGACACTAAATCATTGAATAATAAGCCCTAAATGAGTCAAAATTCCCGACTCATCAACACCCCCAACTTATACTTTTGCTTGTCCTCAAATAAAACCAAGATAAATCAGGTCAACAGGGATGTCTATAAATAATGCTCCTTGAGACTCAACATGAATGCACACACAAGGTTCAATCTTCACATGCAATGTTCAATTGTGCACTAAAAGTTTCAAACTGTGACTAGCTATCATCAATTAGAGTTCAAGCTCACAATGCTTACTTCAAATGCAAATTCATGCTCAACAAGAGTATTCAAATGTCCTCACATCAAGAATGATTTTATACTCTCATAATCCAATCAAAGATTACTATTTAAGGAATCGAAATCAACTATTACACTCCCAATGGGAAACACATGCACGATTTTACTTATAAGCTTGCCCATATTTTCCAGCCAACACATCATTCAGCTCAAGCAAGATCAAAAAGGTCATTCAAGGCTTGTAATTGGGCTAAGGGTACGGGTATGGTCATTTTTGGCTTAGAGACTTCTACCTTCATGAAGCATGACTCAAATTTCACTTCTTCTCCTTTTCTTTCATTTATTTCATCTTCTCAACTCATCCTTGGCATATTCAAAGCACATAAAAAAAATTGGTATGGCTCATCGGACACCCCTTTTATTCCTACAATGCACGGTTGATAAAAAAAAATCATTTCTTTTCTTTTATTTTTTTCTCTTTTTTTATATGGAGGGGTTCCATCTTTTTCTTCAACACAAGTTCCCAAGGATGAATTTCACAAACTTCTTGCTCGATTTCTTTCCTCATTCTTACAACACCCTAACTTAGGCTTTTGGCCTAAGTTGGTTATTCAAACAAACCAATGCTTCACGAAGGTTTAAGGTGGGGAGGACAATGCCATTTTTATTCATGTTTCATCCAAAGAAAAGGTTAGGCTCAAGTGGTGCCAAGCTAGGTTCGCACACTCAGAAGGTGGTCACACAAAGGTATAGCATTTAGGTTCACTCTCAAATATTTATGCCTAAGATTATTTCCTTCATTTACCAAAGTTAGTCAATTGGACCAATGAGGCAAGCTTTAGGTATCACCATGCACATATTTCAAGAAAACCTCACCACACAAGGCATTCAACACAATCATCGATCATGCCTCTACAAGTTAAGCTCACGTGCAACGATCATTACAAGACTCACTTCGACAATCGGCTAGTCACAATGAGATGCTAAGAGTTCACACATGACTTATGCAACTCAAATTGCCTCGTTGGACTTGAAGAAACATATTGTTCATAGAGAGCACTATTTAAGTCATCGGTTTTGATCGCAACCGACACTCAAATGTACAAGAAAATAACAATCACGCAATTAAGAGAGAAACCAATGAAATAAAGCCAACATTCACATTTCATCAATGAGGAGAAGTTTGAACAAAAGCAACAAAACACAAAATATCCAAAAGACAAAATAAAAACAAAATACAACCAAATATCCAAAAGGAGGCTAGGTATAACAATAACCACACCCCCAACTTAAACTACACAGTGTCCTCAATGTGCACTAAAAATTGAATGTCTCAAAAGTAAAGAAAGTAGAGGGAAAGTAAAAATTCCCTTATCAGGCTAAGTTTGGGGTGAGCTCTGCATATCTAGGGTGGCTGCAATCTGGGCATCAGTGCCTAGCTCGACTCCAGCTATAGAAGTCTGTGCAACAACCTTCTCTGTGGGTTGAGACCCACTCGAGCCAATCATGGATGTGTCGCGTAGGGACGCCTCTGTAGCCACCCGTACTAAATCACCCTCCAGGTCCTTCAGATCCTCAAACACCGCCTCATCATGAGCTCCTAGCTCCTCCTCATTCATCTCAGGTGTGTCGGACTCGCCATCCTCATCAGGTGTAACAGCCTCTCTGGTCATAGTGCCAGAGGGATCTCATAAACAACTAGCATATTAGCACTGGGTCCTCGGGCACATCTACATTACCCCACAACATTGAGATATCAGTGGATTTAAGCTCATCCACATCACATCGGAGATCAGTAATATCAGTCTTCAAGGCTGTAACATCCGTAAAGCTACGGTTTGACGTCTGACACACCTTCACCCAAATAGTAAGAGCATCCAAAGTTGCACTATAGGCCATGATCATCTCTCGATGTGCTCTCAGCTCCTCCTGAATAGGAGCCAATGTTTCTACTATCGTGTGGTCAATCATAGAAGACACATCGACCTCAACCCTCGCAACCCTCACATCGACTGAATAGGCAAGGTTTCGAGATGGAAAATAGTAGCAGGAGCAGGTGCAGTTGAGGTAGAAAGAGCAGGGTATACCTATCGGCTCTACCAACGGCGTAGACTGAAGGGCATCAGCCTTCATGGCCTCAACATCAACCACCGGAGAGGTGTACACTAAGCCTTCATCCTTCTCTCCACTTCATCCTTCGTGTACTCAGCCTCAATCCTCTAAATATCGGTCGACGATGTCAGAGTCACTTCTGTATCTATCTTTTCCACAAAAGGCGCACCCTCTTGATGACACAGATCCCTAATCAGCACTGGAAATGGTAATAAGGTTTAGTTTTGTTTTGCCATCATCACCATATCCTGGGAAATAATTATCCCAAGATTCAGTTGCTTCCAATTAAGAATGCAGCCCAGCATTGCAGCTTTAGGGTGCTTGATAATTGATTCATTCTAAGAAGGCATAAAGGTGCGGGATATGAACCCGAACCAGTAACGAGAAGCCATATGCAAATCCTTCTTCTCAATCACCACTCCCGCATCTAGCCAGTGAGGAGCAGCATTGCTCAGTAACAGGGCCAACCACCCCTTCAAGTCTTCCAAAGTCTTTGTCTTGACCTTCTCAACCAGAGAATGTATGGTGCGTATAGTGCAGTCCAGCAAATCATTGATGTCGGTCTCACTATACTTTACTTTCTTGCCCCGCACCTCAACATAGTTTACCGGTGCCATCAACCCGTCTTTCTTCTTCCCTTTCGGGATCAACTCTGCATAACCTGCATAAAACTCCGGAACCATAAAGGAACATACGGATTTCTATGCTTGGTGAACTACGGAAACTTGTGGAAGTGCAACTTCTCCCACACATCCGAATACCGGTCTACCACACCATCTATAGACAACCGCTTCTCCTCTAAAATGTTGCGCAAGCCAGCGACCTTCATTCGGTTCATAGAACAAGGAGGATATGCTGGGGCCAGAGGCACTTGAGGTACCTGTACTATTGCTGGTGCTGGAAAGCATGCTAGATCATGAATTGATTTGGATTGCAGCTCTGAGCTCTTCCGCTTGAGTAACTTCCCCCCAGTCGCTGGTGTGTGAATAGAGGTCCTGGACCCCGCATCCTCCTCTCTCAGACACAGAGGTGGTAAGGTGAGTAAAGTCTGATGAGCTCGAACTCGAGCTGGAACTTTCCACCACTCTCTTCTTCCTTTTTCCCTTTACATTCCCCTGATGAGGCTTAGGACGAGTGGCCCTGGGAGGTGTGACCTCCGCTGTAATTACGACCCCTTTTACCTTTTTTGGGGTGCTGGACCTCTCACCGGAAGATTTGGTCTAGCCATATATGTAGCAAAACACAAATGAAACACGCGTAGTTGCGAAGGGTTAGAGAAATCTCTTATTCAAAAAGTTGCAAGGAAACTCACCAAACAGCTCGGTGAGTCGCCAAGAGCATTCGGCGAGCATAAGAGGGCTCACAAAATTTTATAGAGAAATTTAACAACAATTCAGCAGAAAAGGGCGAGATGTAAATCCATTCGGCGAGTCGCCGAGCTAACTCGGTGATAAGAGAATGCCTCACCAAATATTACAGTAATATTTAGCCAAAAAAAGTTAGAAAGGAGAAGCTAAAATAATTCGGTGAGACATCGAGTCAACTCGGCGAGCATAAGCACATCGCCGAAAGTTACAAATTAATTTACCAACATTTCAGCTCCAAAAAGTGATAAAGAGGGTCAATTGGCGAACCGTCGAGTCACTTGGTGAGCTCGACTCAGCTCACCAAATGTCCCAACATGCGATATTTCCACCCCAATATCCAATTCTCAATGCACAACCTACGACAACATATTTCTAGCCCAATTCTACGCAATTCAAGCCTACCCACAACGATTACCTACCTCGAGGACTCAGGCTTCCCCCAATTGATCTAGATTCGACCAAACAATGACAAAGAATGACGTTACCCAATCCATCATTGGGCAAATTTGAGTTGTTTGGTGAAACTTGGGTTACTCAGACTTCACCCATACAAAACCCAACATGCAAACCCACAATTTACACAATTTAAACACCAATCTCAAACTAATTTAGGCTAAACAAGATATAAGGAATGCTTGAGTTCTAAATAGATATTAACGAACAATTTAACATAGAATCAAAGAATATACCAGATATATTAACTACTATAACACATGCTCGACACAATTTTTTAAATTTAAAAACAAGTTTGGACAACCAACCTCAAGTTCAGAAACGCGACATTAAGGCAAAAGAAGACATCACTCAACACTTCAGATTCCGAGCACACAAAGATACCCACAAAAAATCGAAATGCAAACTATAATCGAAACTTTGACTATAAATGTGCAAGAGTCAAAAAGTTCAAAATAATGAGAAGGTATGAATTCAAAACGGTTGAAAGGCCTATGACCCTTTGCGCCTCGATCGATGAGGTTCATTAATGCCGCCGATCCACTCGGCGATGCACCGAGTGGACTTGAGCCCACCAAATTTAACAGAAACTTGACCATTCAGTTGGTCCACAAGGCGAGCTATGCCGGGCTCGCCGAGCCACTCGGCGATTCACTGAATGGACTTTTTAGCTCGCCCAATCACCCTTTTCCTCCAAAATTTGAATTTCAACCTGCACATCCAACAAACGTTATTCAAAACAAAAAGTAAAACTTGGGTTAGCTCCCAAGAAACGCCTTATTTAACGTCGTGGAACGGCGTGGCCATGCGATCATGCCTCATTCTTTGGGTTCACCAAAGTATCAGTAGGAAGATCCCCTTTCGGTTTGGATTCAAATGAGTTGAGATATGACCTATCTGAGTTTCAAGATGCTTGATGGAAACCAAAAGTGAAGTCATCATTCGATTTAGAGAAGAGACGTCGTCTTTCATTTCCTTGAGTACCTTTTACGATCCTTCCACTTTGTTCAAGATACGAGCAAGCATATCCTCGGTCCGGAAACTCTCGGGATCAGCCCTTTGTTCCTTCGGCTTTTTACGTTCATGAGGAGGCACATAGCGATCTTTGTCACCATCTCTTTCTCTCAAATTTGCACCACGTTCACTCCATTCTCGATCCTGATCTCTCCAACCATCATCGCGATCTCTATTCCAACCTTGATTCCTGCCCGGCCCTGGATAGCTCGAACGAGAACCTCCCGCTTGGTTCGACAAGAACTGTACCTCTTCATTGTACATGGCCTCAAATTATGAGTCATCAGGGTTCACGCCACTATTAGCACCAACCGCATTCAAGGCCTTGTAACCACTTCCCATGACATGCTTTGTCAATAGGTCCTTTTGGGTCATTATTTTGGCCATATTTTTATCTCGTTCTTGGTTCTTTTCCATTTGATCCTTTGTCAGCCCAAGATTTAAAGGAGACACTTGATCTTCCTTTGTGTACCATGCATGATTAATTTTCGTCATCTTATCAAGCAGGGCTGACGTTATGTCAAACAGTTGTCTCATGATTCCACCCCGAATGAGTTGGTCAGCGACACCTTTGTTGACCATGTCGAGACTTTGATAAAAATATAGCAATAACACATTATCTGGCAACCCATGAGTAGGACACTGAAGAAGTAACTTTTGGAACCTCAACCATGATTCATGAACAGGCTCACCATCAATCCGCTTGAAGTTCTGAATATTATCCCTCAACTTAACCATTTTCCAGGGAGGGGAAAATCTCTCATAAAACACTTTTGTGAGCTCCTCCCAAGAAGTGATATATTCCCTTGGCAACTCGTTCAACCACTTCGTTGCTTCCCCTATTAGAGAAAAGAGAAACAAACGAAGTAGGACCTACTCTTTAGTGATGTTATTGGATGAAAACGGTCCACACACATCCACAAAGTTGCGGATGTGGTCATGAGGGTCCTCATTAGCAAGTTCCCCAAAGAGACCCTTCATTTGCAACAGCTGCAACGTCGTGCTGGTCACATGAAACACCGCATTGCCCATAGGCAATCGAATAGCACCTGAACTTCCCAACTGATCCTCATTGACATTATGCAAGTTTCCGATGTCATCATTTTTCCCAAGTTGACTTGCATTGCTCCCGTTCACACTCATTTCTTCACTTGTTTTAGAGCAGCCAACAAGAAACACAAACAAGAAAATTCCCCTACAACAAAATTAGTTTATGCAAATACTTCAATAAAAGAATCTAAACACCACTCCCCGGCAGCGACACCATTTTGATAACGCTCAACTACACTTCATCCAATTCTAAGTGTAGGCGGTCGCTAACAAGTATAAACCCAACTAAGAGTTGGGGTCGATCCCACAGGGAGTGATACTGTAAAGAATTTAATTAAGAAGTAAACGCGTGTTCTAATCGTTTGTAGGAGTAAAGGTTTCGCAACATAAAATTAAATCATGAAGTTTCAATGATTAATATCAAATAGAGGGAATTTTGTAACCAATTTACGACAATGAACGACTAATATGGGAATTAAGAAAATGAAGATTGGACCTTAGGAATGTGATTAATCGAATGCTAATTTCTTATAATGGGTAGTTACTAATTGCTTAAAGTTGTTGACTCTCAATGGGTAGGCTAGGTTTTAAATACAATAACCATCTCTGGATAAACTATCATGCTTCAAGTGAGTTCTCTCGAACCTCAACAAGTTTGACACTACTAAACAACCTAATACCTTAATTAACCCACTTTCTCAAGCTGGATTTGTAAAGAAACAATCAAACCCACTTTCTCAAGCTAGATCTTAAAGACGCAATCAACACGACTATCAAATAATTATTCTATTCTAATACCTCTTTCTCAAGCAAGCATAGAGAGCTAAGCTAGAACTGAATTTGCAACTTCAATTCATTAACTAAAACATGAACAAATGATTGAACCCACTTCAAATCAACATTAAAATCAACAATTAATAACACCCATTAACTAATTAATGCATTCGACTACATGTCAAATTATTCAGATTTGCAGTTTTATTCGTCATCTGTAAGCAGATGCCTTATTTTATTTTTGATATTATCTTTGAATCTATAGTTGGTGGATTAAACTGTTTCTTCAACATGTTATTCGACTGACATATACAAATGGCAAAATGTTTGTAAGATATAATTTACATATCAAAATAAGACATCCCTATATGGAATTTCAAAATTTTCAAGACTCAAAATCAGAATTTTAAACCGAGAGCAAAAGAATCTTAACCATCTTACAACAACCCTTGATAATAACATTAGCGAGATTAACTTAAAAATGGGCTAGATTCAAACCTCCATAGATGCCTGGCCCACATAGAAAACTTCTAAAAAAAATTAAAAAAATTATTTGTAATTTTAGCTAATCGAGCTGGAGTCCAAATGAAGAATGAATAAACCTAGGATCTTTTTTGTTCATCATAGAATTCTGATTAGCGAATCTCAATTGGCACTTCTTCATAAGTGAGACTATCCTTCACAGCCACACTCTCTAATGGTATTATCGATGTCGGATCACCCACACACTTCTTCAACAAGTAAATGTGAAAGACTAGATGAACCGCTGCTAGTTCTGCTGGCAACTCTAACTCATAAGCCACATACCAACCCTTTTCAGGATTTTGTAAGGACCTACATATCTAGGACTGAGCTTCCCTTTCTTGCCAAATATCATCACCCCCTTCATAGGTGACGCCTTCAGGAAAACCCAATGATCGATTTCAAACTCTAAGTCCCTTCTCCTCACATCTGCATAGGACTTCTGACGACTCTAAGCTATCTTTAGTCTATCTCCGATGAGCTGAACTTTCTCCATAGACTCATGAAGCGAATCTGGCCCAATCAAGGTTGCTTCACCTACTTCAAACTGACCAATCGGAGACCTGCATCTACACCCATATAGTTCCTCAAACGGGGCCATCTGAATACTCGAATGAAAGCTATTATTATAGGAGAACTCTATGAGAGGTAGGTGATCATCCCAACTACCCTTGAAATCGATCACGCAAGCTCTTAACATGTCCTCTAAGGTTTGGATGGTACGCTCTGCCTGACCATTCGTTTGTGGATAAAATATTGTACTGAGATTTACCTGAGTATCAAGACCTTTCTGAAATGATTCCCAGAAATGAGAGGTAAACGGATGACCTCTATCTAAGATGATAGACAATAGAACCCCATGCAACCTGACTATCTCGTTGATGTAAAGTCTGGCGTAATCCTCCGCTGAATATGTAGTCTTAACAGCCAAGAAGTGAGCTGACTTAGTAACTCTGTCCACTATCACCCAAATTGAGTCATGTTGTCTGCGAGTACGAGGTAAACTCGTAATGAAGTCCATGTTTATCACTTCCCACTTCCATGTAGGAATGTCAATCTCTTGAGTCATACCTCCTGGTTTCTGATGTTCTACCTTATCCTTTTCACATTTAGGACACTTAACCACAAAATTTGTGATGTCTCTCTTCATGTCGTTCCACCAAAAGACTTTCCGTAGATCACAGTACATCTTAGTGGTACCTGGGTGAAAAGAATATCTGGAATTATGGGCTTCTGTAAGGATCTGCTGCCTCAACTCACCCACATTTGGAACACATAAGCGACCCTAGTAACGAAGTACACCATCTCCCCCTGGGGAGACAAACTCAACTTGTTGCTGATGAACTCCACATTTCACCTGAAGTAATATAGGATATCTATCTTGTTTTTCCTTAACCTCCACTACCAATGAAGATTCTGATCCATTCTGAACAATCACACCAACATCTGACGTGTCCGTAAGGCAAACTCCTAAGTGAGCAAGTCGGTGAACATCTTTGGCTAACTCTTACTTTTCTTCCTCAACATGTGCTACACTACCCATGGATAGTCTGTTGAGGGTGTCATCTACTACATTGGCCTTACCCGAATGGTAGAGCACATTCCTGTCATAGTTTTTGAGGAATTCAAGCCATCTTCTCTGATGAAGATACAACTCTTTCTGGGTGAACACATACTGGAGGCTTTTATGGTCTGTGAACACATCAACATGAACACCACACAAGTAGTGTCTCCAAATCTTTAGGGCAAATACTATGGCTGTAAGTTCGAGATCATGAGTCAGGTAATTCTTCTCGTGGACCTTAAGCTACCTATAAGCATAAGCTATGACCTTACCTTGCTGCATCAATACACAACCTAGGCTGACCCTAGATCCATCACAATAAGCCACATAACCGTCTGAACCCTCTGGTAGAGTCAAGACCAGAGTTTTAGTCAACCTAGTCTTTAGTTCTGAAAGCTGTCACACTCATTTGACCACTTAAATTTGACCTTCTTTTGAGTCAACTTGGTCAATGCGGAAGCTATGGATGAAAATCCTTAAACAAATCTCCTGTAATAACCGGCAAAACATAAGAAACTTCTGATATCCATTGGAGAGGTAGATCTGGGCCAATATTGTACCATCTTAATTTCTTGAGAATTCACTCGGATCCCTTCGTTGGATACCACATGACCAAGGGAAACGACTGATTGTAACCAGAATTCATATTTGTTGAACTTAGCAAATAACTGGCGATCTTTGAGGGTTTGAAGAACAACTCTCAGATGAGTCACATGCTCTTCCTCACTCCGAGAATAAATGAGGATATCATCAATAAAGACAATGACGAACAAGTCCAAATACAGTTTGAATACCCTGTTCATTAAGTCCATGAAAGCTGCAGGAGCATTTGTTAGTCCAGAAGACATAACTACAAATTCATAGTGGCCATACCGAGTCCTGAAGGTTGTCTTCGGGATGTCACTATCTCTGACGCTGAGCTGATGGTACCTGGATCTGAGGTCTATCTTATAAAAGCAACTAGCACCCTCAAGTTGAGCAAACAAGTCATCAATCCTAAGGATGGGATACTTATTCTTGATTGTGACTTTGTTCCACTAAGGATAGTCGATGCACATCCTCAGAGAACCATCTTTATTTTGCACGAACAACACTGGAGCATCCCACGGAGAGATGTTGGATTTGATGAAGCCTTTATCTAAAAGGTCTTTCAACTGTTCTTTCAATTCCTTAAGCTCAACTGGAGCTATTCTGTAAGGAGGAATCCAAATGGGCTGGGTATCTAGAAGGAGATCTATTCCAAAGTCGATTTCCATTTCGGGAGGAACTCCGTGAAGATCTTCTGGGAACACTTCTGGAAACTCATTTACTACTGCGACTTACTCAAGAGTTGGGGTTTTGTATTTTGAATCCTTAACCCGAACAAGATGATAGATATACCCTTTGGAAATCATTTTCCTAGCCTTAAGGTAAGAGATAAATTGACCCATAGGCACTGAGCTACTACATTTCCTTCTAAGACTTGCTCGTTTGGAAACTTAAACCGAACGATCCTAGTTCTACAATCGATTGAGGCATAACAAGAATGTAACCAGTCCATGCCTAGAATGATATCGAAATCTACCATTTCTAACTTTACAAGGTCTACTGAGGTGACTTTATGGGAAATCTGAAAGGGAAATTTCTATATACCTGTCTAGCTATAATTGGGTCACCAACTGGAGTAGAGATTGAGAAGAGTTCTGAGAGAGTTTATGGACTAACATTGACCCCTGCCTCAAGTTCATAAATTCTTGGGCCCTAGCCATGCTCAACTCTCTTGGGAAGAACCTGTCCAGAAAAGCAGTCTTGAAAAGATTCCAACTTATCAGACCTGCATTAGTACCACGAGATTCCTTCCACTGCTGGTACTAAGTGTAGGCCACTCCCTTCAACCTATAGGCGGCCAAATCTGCACTCTCAACTGAAGTGACACCCATAATGCCTGTTACCTTTAGGATGTCGTTGAGAACTCGTGTGGATCTTATTTTGACTTAGAACCATGAAACTCCGGAGGGTTCATCTAAGTGAAGTTCTGGATTCTTGCTGCAGTAGTGTTAGTCTGCGGCGGAGCTGGGGCCACAGCCTGCTGATTGACCTGGGCAGTCATGACATGAGCAAGCACTTGGAAAACAGCCTTGAACTCGGCATGCATGACTTTCTAATTCAATGGGTCTACTGGAGTTGCTGGTTGATTCCTTGCGTTAGCACTTCTGGGAGGCAATTTCTGAAATGTGAAGAGCAGGAGTTAGAAGGAGATTAAATAGAGTTCATATTCTATAGCACGAGTTGGATAATAAAGAAGGGAAGTATTTTTTAGAACACCTTATAGCCTCTCTGTTATAGGTGTGGCGCGCTTCACACTCATGAAAGAGACTCTACTTACTACGGCTTTCAAACACCCTAGGACTCTTGAACCTAATGCTCTGATACCAAGTTTGTCACACCCAGAGGCTACCCGTTAATGTAACACGGGACCTAGGATCACGAGTGACCCCAAGCTAACCCTGATTCTGGCATATCATAGGCATACTAAAAATAACTAAGTAAAGCATGAACTATGCAGAAGTTAAATCAATAGATATCTGAAGTTGGGACAAAACCCAACTAGTCTGAATATCAATTATATAAAAAGAGTTTAGTGATGACTGAAACAACCACTTACCAACTCAAGCTAAATCTACTACTATGTCTGAAAAGCCTCTAACTAAGTTGAGTTGCTAGCACATGCCCCCAGCTAACTCTAACAAGACTGAAAACTAAAAATAAAGATTGAAATAGAAAGCATGTCTATTGTCCTCGAAGTATGAGGACTCACCATTGAAGCTGCTGAAGTCGAACTGGGAATCGAACTAAGCGTGATCTGGATGCTAAGTGCCTGAACCTACATCATGAAATGATGTAGCGCAAAGTATGTGTCAGTACTTGGAATGTACTGAGCATGCAATATATAAATATATTAAGTTGAACAAAGTATATAAGTTGAACAATGCATAACTGAGCAATGATATAATCTGAACAAGGATATAGATATGTACTGAAGTATAACTGAAAGATAAACTGAATGCAATGACCAAGTACTAATCATGAAGATTACATGTTGAACTGTATACTAAAGTAAATGTCAAAAACCTAGTCAATGCACTAAGAGTCTGACTGTGGGAGCTACTATTAACCGACATAAACCATGTGAGCTAAATGTGGAGTCCGATGTATACGCCCCATCGAGAGGACCCAATATACCTTGCCAAGGGTATAGAGGCATGATTGTGGCGTGATCAATAATATTGATGTCCAACAGAGGGGACTTATAATCTTACGCTGGCACGTAGTTCTGGGACTATGAGGGTATGCTGAACCCTAGTCCAACTCAGTGCTAAGTCTACTCCTAACTGGAGGCTTTTATGGTCTATGAACACATCAACATGAACACCACACATGTAGTGTCTCCAAATCTTTAGGGCAAATACTACGAATGCAAGTTTGAGATCATGAGTCGGGTAATTCTTCTCGTGGACCTTAAGCTACCTAGAAGCATAAGCTATAACATTACCTTGCTACATCAATACACAACCTAGGACGACCCTAGATACACCACAATAAACCACATAACCATCTGAACCCTCTGGTAGAGTCAAGACCGGAGTTGTAGCCAACCTAGTGTTTAGTTCTGAGAGATCTGACCACTGAAATTTGACCTTCTTCTGAGTCAACTTGGTCAATGGAGAAGCTATGGATGGAAATCCTTCAACAAATCTCCTCTAATAACTGTCCAAACGCAAGACACTTCTGATATCCGTTAGAGAGGTAGGTCTGGGCCAATGTTTTACCGCCTCAATTTTCTGAGAATCCACACGGATCCCTTCGCTAGATACCACATGACTAAGGGAAATGACTGATTGTAACAATAATTCATATTTTCTGAACTTAGCGAATAGCTGGCGATCTTTGAGGGTTTGCAGAACAACTTTCAGATGAGTCACATGCTCTTCCTCACTCCGAGAATAAATGAGGATATCATCAATAAAGACAATGACGAACAAGTCCAAATACTATTTGAATACCCTGTTCATTAAGTCCATGAAAGCTACAGAAGCATTTGTTAGTCCAAAATACATAACTACAAATTCATAGTAGCCATACCGAGTCCTGAAGGTTGTCTTCGGGATGTCACTATCTCTGACTCTGAGCTGATGGTACCCAGATCTAAGGTTTATCTTATAAAAGCAACTAGCACCCTGAAGTTGATCGAACAAGTCATCAATCCTGAGGATGGGTACTTATTCTTGATTGTGACTTTGTTCAACTAAGGATAGTCGATGCACATCCTCAGAGAACCATCTTTCTTTCGCACGAACAACACTGGAGCATCACATGGAGAGATGTTGGGTCTGATGAAGCTTCATCTAAAAGGTCTTTCAACTGTTCTTTCAATTCCTTAAGCTCGGCTGGAGCCATTCTGTTAGGAGGAATCCAAATGGGTAGGGTATCTAGAAGGAGATCTATTCCAAAGTCGATTTCCATTTCGGGAGGAACTCCACGAAGATCTTCTGGGAACACTTCTGGAAACTCATTTACTACTGCGACTCACTCAAGAGTTGGGGTTTCGGATTTTGAATCCTTAACCCAAACAAGATTATAGATATACCATTTGGAAATCATTTTCCTAGCCTTAAGGTAAGAGATAAATTGACCCATAGGCACTGAGCTACTACCTTTCCTTCTAAGACTTGCTCGTTTGGAAACTGAAACCAAACGGTCGTAGTTCTACAATCGATTGAGGCATAATAGGAATGTAACCAGTCCATGCCTAGAATGATATCGAAACATACCATTTCTAACTTTACAAGGTCTGCTAAGGTGACTTTCCGGGAAACTCTGACAGGGAAATTTCTATATACCTGTCTAGCTATAATCGGGTCACCAACTGGAGTAGAGACTGATCAGGGTTCTGAGAGAGTTTATGAACTAACATTGACCCCTGTCTCAAGTTCATAAATTATTGGGCCCTAGCCACGCTCAACTCTCTTGGGAAGAACCTGTCCAGAAAAGCAGTCTCGAAAAGATTCCAACTTATCGAACCTGCATTAGTACCACGAGATTCCTTCCACACCTGGTACTAAGTGTAGGCCACTCCCTTCAACTGATAGGAGGCTAAATCTACACTCTCGACTAAAGTGACATCCATAATGCCTGTTACCTTTCGAATGTCGTCGAGAACTCTTATGGATCTTATTATGACGTAGAACCATGAAACTCTGGAGGGTTCATCCAAGTGAAGTTCCGGATTCTTGCTGCAGTAGTGTTAGTCTGTGGCGGAGCTGGGGCCATAGCCTGCTGATTGACCTGGGCAGTCATGACCTGAGAAAGCACTTGGAAAATAGCCCTGAACTCGGCATGCATGACTTGCTCATTCAATGAGTCTACTGGAGTTGCTGGCTGATTCCTTGCGTTAGCACTTCTGGGAGGCATTTTCTGAAATATGAAGAGCAGGAGTTAGAAGGAGATTAAATAGAGTTCATATTCTATAGCATGAGTTGGAAAAGAAAGAAGGGAAGTATTTCTTAGAACACCTCACTGCCTCTCTCTCATAGGTGTGGCGAGCTTCACACTCATGAATGAGACTCTACTTAGTGTGGCTTTCAGACACCCTAGGACTCTTGAACCTAATGCTCTGATACCAAGTTTGTCACCCCCCGAGGCTACCCCTTAACGTAACACGGGACCTAGGATCACGAGTGACCCCAAGTTAACCCTGAGTCTGGCATATCATAAACATACTAGAATTAACTAAGTAAAGCATGAACTATGCGGGAGCTAAATCAATAGATATCTGAAGTTGGGACAAAACCCAACTAGTCTGAATATCAATTATATAAAAACAGTTTAGTGATGACTGAAACAACTACTTAACAACTCAAGCTGAATCTACTACTATGTCTTAAAAGCCTCTAACTGAGTTGAGTTGCTGGGACATGCCCCAGCTAACTCTAACAAGATAGAAAACTAAAAATAAAGACTGAAATAGAAAGCATGTCTATTGTCCTCGAAGTATGAGGACTCACCACTAAAGCTGCTGAAGTCGAACTGGGAATTGAATTAAGCGTGATCTTGATGCTGAGTGCCTGAACCTACATCATGAAACGATGTAGCGCAAAGTATGTGTCAGTACTTGGAATGTACTGAGCATGCAGGATATAGATATACTAAGTTGAACAAAGTATATAAGTTGAACAATGCATAACTGAACAATGATATAATCTGAACAAGGATATAGATATGTACTGAAGTATAACTGAAAGATAAACTGAATGCACTTACCAAGTACTAATCATGAAGATAACATGTTGAACTGTATACTAAAGTAAATGTCGAAAACCTGGTCAATGCACTAAGAGTTTGACTGTGGGCTACTATTAACCAACATAAACCACGTGAGCTAAACGTGCAGTCCGATGTATACGCCCCATCGAGAGGATCCAATATACCTTGCCAGGGGTATAGAGGCATGATTGTGATGTGATCACTAATACTGATTCCCAACAGAGGGGACTTATAATCTTACGCTGGCACATAGTTCTGGGACTATGAGGGTACACTGAACCCTAGTCCAACTCAGTTCTAAGTCTACTCCCAACTGAATACATACGAAGCTAAAATGCACTGAATACTAAATAGCTCAAAATATTGTCATGCTAACTGAGAATGCAATATTTATATACTGAGAATGTGACATTCAAAATCTGGGGCATGATTTTTTATTTAACTGACCTAGCAAGTATAATTCATGAACTAGGATAAATTTACACATTCTAGGTTTCTGAGTGCTATGCATGGAATTATACTAACATTATCAAGAAATTAGTTATTTAGATCAAAGGAACCATAATCACAATAAATCTTGAAAATCTAGAAACCCTAGGTCTGAACAGTTCATAAGAATCTGAAGAACTAACTGAATTCTAGGGACCTAATGGGTGAAAGGAACCCACTAGTGAAATTCCACATACCTGGTGACGAAATCAATGGAGAAATCCTTTGGATTTTGGGGCTGAACTTTGAAGAACACTACTGTTTGTTCTTGAAAGAAAATGGCGCCTCTTCCTCTTCTTTTCGTTCTAACTTGGATGATTTTTTGAGGATGAGGGTTATGGGTATGTCTGACTAGATTATTAGGCTTAGACTGACTAAAACGACGTAGTTTAGGTCTTAAACGACGTATTTTAGATGCCCAGTGCATAGGAAAAAAGAACAAAATGACCCTGACTTAAAGCTGACTAGGGGCCATCCATGAGACCACTGACGGACCGTCAATGGGACCAAGCCCATCAAATGGGTCGTGGTTCTTGGCCAGTGTTACTGGTTCTTGGTACGCCCATCCACGGTCCACTTCACAGACCGTCTGAAGGACCACGGGCCGTGAAGGCCACCGTGGTTCTTCACTTTGGGCTAGGGGCTACTGGGTCAGGTCGACGGACCAACCCACGGCTCGTCAGTGGGACCACGGCCCGTCAAGTAGGTCGTGGTTCAACACTTGAACCCTGGTGGCTCTGCCTAATTTCCACGGGACACCTTACGGCCTGTGTGGGGATCCACGGCCCGTGGAGGGCTCCGTGGTCCACCACATGAGGCTGGGTGTGAACCACGATGAGGGTGACGCGTCGTGGTTCCTTTCATAGCCCATGAACCCCTCCCTGGTTCACCTTTTTCTATTGTTTAGTCTAAGTCTGATTTCTGAGGTGTTACAGTTCAGGAGGCTCAATCACTACATCATTAGTGTGAAGCTACATTTTCATGTTAGGTATTGGATGGATAAAGTAGTTATAAGATTTTATGAAAGTATATTTGTTATACCAATGTATAACTTGATCTTCAGGTTTTTGGCCTGCATGTTGATATGCCAAGACAACCATGCCCCTTAACAACCATGTTCTACAGGTACATGTCTTATTTCTAATATCAAATATGTACCTATACTGACCATTTAAAATTTCATATCCAAATTGACCATTGAACCTAACTTGATAATTTCTAGAAAGGTCTTTGTTTTCTTCAATTACTACCATTACCATTGGAGCAATGTCTAATATCTAAGTGTCATCAATTTTTCTCATATCAACATTTCTATTCATTATCTTGTGCCTAATCTCCTCTAAGATAGTGATAATAGATTTATATCTAGCAGTTAATATCCAGAAAGTAAATGTCTTACACATGTTATTTTCAACAATGTCACTTTTTCCTTAAAATATGTTCTACACCATGACCTTGTTTCATAATGCATCAAGTCCTCAAAGATCTGTTTACCAAGTTTATTAAGTTTATCCATTTCATCTTGAAATTTCACCTCAAAATTTGATTTTGTACATCTCCATAATTGATTTCTTCTTTCTTCTCCTTTCCATTTCTGAGTCCAATTGGAACATATGTGTCTACAACACATCCTCTCCTTACAATCTGGTAGCAACTCAAGTATGGTTGACACATGTCCTACATATCACATGAACTGAAAATTAAGACTAGTAATAACTTAACAAAATGAGATCAAAATTGAAAACTTAACATCAAAAGATACAAAAGCTAAAAAAAACATGAGATCAAAATAGAAAATTAACACTAGACTAACCTTTTGCATATCTGACATCACAATTATTCAATGTCCAATGCCTAATTTTAGATCTTCTATCAAGTAGTTGATGAAGAAACTTCAATTGTGGTTTGTCTCTTGATCAACAAGTGTCCAGGAAACTGTAAACATTTGTTGATTTTCATTCCTACCAATTACAACTAGTAAGTCACCCTTGTAAGCACCCTTCAAAAAACATCAATTAAAATCAATGATTTTTCTACATCCTTCCAACCATTTCCTCGTTAATGCAGTAAAACAAACATAGAAGTAAACAAACATATTTTTTTTATGGATTAGATTCTCTGTTTGTCCTCATGCAACATGAATTGCCAGGATTAGTATGTTTTATCATTTTATTAACTGGATAATATTATTAGCAAAGAAGCTTAAGTAACATTACAAAATAAAGATATAGTACTATTCTCTGTATATATTGTAGCATTGGTTTTTATCAAATTACTATTATGAGTCGAAGCTTCCCTTGTAAACATAGTTCCTAGTATAACTGCCCAAACTCCTCATTTGCGAACATCGGAGGAACTTGCGAAATTCTTGTGCGATCAAATAATTGCTTTTTGGCCCCTTCATTGGCTGAGAGATCAACTACTTTGTTGTGCTCTCTATAGGTATGCGAGAGTTTTGGATCTCCAATAGTTGTATCAATGACCTGCATTATGACTTATAAAGCTATAAGATTCATGGTCATTGTTAATAAAATTTATTACCTTGATTGAGTCTGTGGAGATTTCCAAAGGGATCAAGTTGTTATCCTTGGCAATCTTAAACCCCTGCATAAGAGCTAATAATTCTGTCAGAGTACTAGTACTATTTGGAATACCCTTCATGAAGTCTAGTATCTAATCACTTATATTATTACGTATAACTCCTCAAATACTCCCTACACCGAGATTACCTAAGGAGGAACCATCAATATTGAGTTTATAATGGCCAAGTAATGGAGGTTGGCATTTTATGTTAATAGTATGATCAATAGCATTATCTTTCTTAAAAATAAAAATGGCGTATTCAGTAGCGTTTGCGATGGTATCATAAGTATTGATGAGTGCATTCTTCTTAAAGAGATTGTCATTTCTAGCTAACCAAATTTTCCATAAACAAATTTGAATAAGTTCCTTCCAAGATAAGAAGTTGTAAAGGGACAGTTCTTAATTAATTTTCAGGTGTTATACCATTCATCAGAAGAAAAGATGACATTGTTGAGAGGAGTGGGATTAGAGCTATTTTGGATGATTGTATCCCAGAATATTTTACATTGCAGCAATCAAAAATAATATGCTTGATAGCTTCATTTTCACTCCTACAGAATGTGCAAGCAGGAGACGTATTCATGATAATAAAGTTAAGATATTGGTTAGTAGGTAATATGTTGTGGTGGAGGATCCAAATGAAGAACTTAATCATATTTGGAGCCTTAATCTTCAAAATCTAATTAAAGTTATTGTTACTGTTGTGAACAGAGCTATCCTCTTTAGAGTCTAAGAACGTGTAAGCAGAATTTGTTGTGAATAGACCATCGGAAGTTAGAAGCCACATGATTTTATCATTAATGGGGCTCGCGCAAGGGACATAAGTATTTTGTATAGAGAAAATGAAGGACTGGGATAAGGAGAAGGATAATCTATTAAAATTCTAAACACCATTGATGAAAAGGTCTTTAATTTTAATATTTTCGTCGTCTCAATTTAGAAGTCCTTGAATACAACTTCCAATGTTATTATGAAAAGGTATCCAAATATCGTGCAAAAAGTTAATTGAACAACCGTTATTGACGACCCATGAGGTAGCTTTGTTACAAGTTTTCCATCCATTGAGGATACACTTCCAGGTGGATGATGAATTAGCTCTAGGTGATCTGTTAGGAGTGCAATATTACGAGATAAGGACATAAGTCCATGGAGTTTTAGGATTCTTGAAAAGCCTCTATGCCAAGCTAGCATGCATGGACTATTCTTGACTTCTGCCTTATGCATGGCAAGCCCTCCTTCGTCTTTAGGTTTTTTAATGGTATCCCAACTCACAAGATGAAGTTTTTTTTGTGTGTTGTTAGTACCCCAAACAAAGTTCCTTTAAAGCCTATTGATTTGGTTTGTTATTTTACGAGGAAGACTAATGTAATTCATTACATGATTCAGTATGCTACAAAGGGAAGCTTTAGCAAGAGTAGTGCGACCAACGATATTCAAAAAAGTCATCTCCCAACCAGTAAGTTTAGAGTCTGAAAGGTTTTCTCACATATTAAGGGATCATGGTTTGGTGAAAGGTTTTCTCACTTAGACTTGATTTAAGATTTAATGAGCTACTCTATGATGTTTAAGCCTGGATTAGTATTTGAATTGTACTTTTTCATGTATGAAAATGACTATTCCATTGGGATTTAACTTAGCACCGAGAGAACTTTGAGGTGGAAGCTCAAATAGGGTAGTCTCTAGTAGCAACCTCTAGTTTCAAACTACGTGCCCCGGAGGTTTGCCTTAAATGGCCTAGCTAGTGGATCCACATATAACACATGATATGATACAGAGTTCTACCTTGGCAAACAGACTCTCCCTTCTCGGTGTGGGAGTTACATCAGATTCCACGTTATAACTCGCGTGGTCTATTGTCGGTTAAAGCTAATATCCCACAAAATGAACTAAGTTTCTTTCAAATGTTTTATGAAGTTTTCTTTATGATTTTAAGATGCATTGACCATGTTTGTGATTTACGATTCTTCTTCTTAAATGATTTTACTATGTTAGTTTGGTCATGCATATCATGTTTTCGATTATATCCTCTTATGATCATGTTTCATGTTTTATTGCATTTCCCTCATACTTAGTACATTCCATGTACTATTGCATACTTGTGCCTACACTATTTCACTAATGTAGGCCGTGACGTTTCTCTCCCTCCATTTGTGGCTAGTGGATTACTTTGTAGGTTTGAAGACTTGGTGAATCCTCATACTCCGAGGATGATGTTGCCTTTATTTCTTTCATATTTCTTTACCTTTCGAATGTTGTACGTGGTTTAAGGGTTACTCCTGGACACTTCTTTGATGTAATAGATGGATTGTCAAGACTATGTTAGACTTTCGCATTTAAATGTCAAACTCTTTACTTCTTATGAGATGTCTTAGTTTTCTCTATTATGTTGTGTATATGCATGTCAAGTGGTTTGTGTAGATTCCCAGGGTCTTATACGTCATGTCACGTCTAGAGTGTACTTTGGATCGTGACAGAATACAATGACACTTGTAAAATACAAACTTATAGGACAAGTTCATTGCATGAGTTTGATAACCAAAAATATCATTGACCCTGCAATCGGACTTTGCCCAATGATATAGCAAGAATAGTATCGGTACAAACAACACATATGAGTAAATATCATCGGTCGATCCGAATCCACCACATAATATCATGCAAATTTTCAACAGAAACATTTAACTTGAAGATATAAATATAACCTCGATCCTTCAATCATCATCCTTACTACCCACTCTTAAACCCCAAATACTCTCTTTCGAAGCAATCCTACCTCCTTTCGCTGCTAATCCACCATTGGAAGTTATTCCACCATATTTATCCAGTCATAGACTAACCTTTTATTACATGAAGACTTCTTGAAACCACTCATTCTACTAACACCATAATTCCCCTACTAATTCCATTTTCGAATCCAAATCCATCACTAACTCTTTTAACCGGACCACTACTCTCATCTAAGCTCCTATGCCAACAACTCTGGCCTTTGGCCAATTTAGTGAACCACCTGCAATGTGCAATGTTCTTACTGAATCACCTTGACTCAACAACTACATAAAATATGTCCAAAACCACCACAACAACACATACATGATCCCAACACACCTTTCAAGTAATTTGGACCACCCAAGGATCCCCAAGACATCACCTATGGTGTTTAACATGTAATTTCGGTCTTCACAAGAATTCTTCCAACATTTAAACATAAAACTCTAACGACTCATGGACCAACAAGTAATAGTTACACTACCAAGAATAAAATCTGGTTCACTCTGAACCAACACACAAATGACAATCAAGCATGTACCAGGTATGGTACTCGGGCCAACCATATAGTAACATGTAGCAGGCGTGGCACCCGATCCAACCGATAGAACTTGTACCAGGAGTGATGCCCGAGCCAACTAATAGATATTTCATACTAGGCGTGGTACCCGAGAAAATTGATAATATGTTCCAGGTGTGGACTTAAGATTGGGCACCGGATCGGAACGGGACGGTTTGACCAGTTGTTGACTGGTATCGGGATGAACCGAATCAGAATTATCGGGATGGAAGCTCGGTTTTGTCCCGTCCCACTATATACCGGGATAGAACCGGGACAGACCGAAATGGAACGGGATGGGATAAACGGGACGGCACATACAACTATTTCAAAAAATAATATTTTTTTTGAGTTATTTTGAATTACAAAAATATGAATGTTTTTTTATTTTCTAAGTTTAATAGTTTATAATGTAATTTTACTTAAGTTTATTTTAAAGACATTTTTTTTTTAATTTTTACTTATATAAGTTTGTAAGTTAAGTTTAATAAAGTTTTTTTTAAAAAGTTTTTGAGCTTATGTTATAAGTTTTTTAGATTTGAATATTTTGAAATTTATAAGTTATTAAGTTATACTTATAACTTGTAATTTAAATAACTTAAGTCTGTAATTTTAAAAAATTAAATTAAAAATGATTTACCGGGTTCGGACCGAAACCAGAACCGGGATGAACCTGTACTGGTATATCGATACCAAATCATGATATCGTTCCATTTCGAGTACCGATTCAAAGTATCCCATTCCGTTCCGAATACTACCGGATCGGAATGGTACCGGTATAACCCGGTCCAGTGCCCAGTCTTAGGCGCGGTACATAAGCAAACTAAAAAATATTTTGTACCAGGCGGGGGTACCCGAGCCAACCGATAATCTGTACCAGGTGTGGTACCCGAGCCAATCGAGAACTGCACATCACAATGAGTATAATCACACTTGTAAAACATGAGCTTATAGGAAAAGTTCATGGCATGAGATTGATAACAAGATATCATTTCACTTTCATCGCTTCTAATCCTCTAACCAAGTATTGTACAAGTAACACTAACAAAACAGTTAACATGCAGAAATAACGTAAACGGGAAACAATTCAGCCATAAACTACTTCAAACGACCCTTCCCAGATAGTTTTTCAAGCTTATAATCAGATTACCCACAGGTTACCACCCCTAGGATAACACCCAACAACTATTATAAAGTCAACATTAGCTAATCAAGTACCTTATCATCCTAAACAACAATAATCAACATCTTTATCCGCCCAGATTTCGTGTCCGAAGGCCTATACAAGAAATCTCCCAACAATTTACAACATATTATGCAATTAAAGACAAATTTGACAACTTAGTTAAGCCTACCCTACTTGGACGCCAAGAAATTGTCAAATAATTCTAGATACGAACTCCTGGCTTCATGGGGTGAATCTAAACGGAAGCAGACCTGAAATTTTGGGTTTTGACCCTCTTTGCACTGGAATCCTCCCTCTTCAATGTTCCTAAACTTTGCGCCTAGGAGGGTTTCTAGAGTAGCCCTCACCCTTTTTTCCAAATGAAGAGGAGTATTAAATATTGCACCTTGTGTTTTCTAGGTTCTGTCTCATCAGAGCAACTATAGCGGCCATGCAATCGCTACTATGGCGAGGGCATAGCGGAAAAATTCTCGTATGACATCATCCCATATCAAAATTCAAATTCTAAAGTTCTCATCGTGTCACCTCGAATTTAATTTGGCAGTGTATTTCAAAAAAATCTTGAATTTAGTACGTGGTGCCTTTGAATAACAACATAATAGGTCTTTACATTAATCAAGTCAATATAATGCGTATCAAAATTATAAATAATTCCTTCTATTTTGAAATCAATACATCTACCTGTTTTCAAACAATTTTTATGTCAAATTGATACAAAAATGTAGACACTTATTTCTCGTTTAAAAACCCCAAAATAAGAACAGATTACAAAAAATATATATATTCCACAACTCACATGATCAAAAACAAAGATACGAACCATTATTTCTCAAAAAATCTAGTTTCAGATCATTAAAAAAAATTGAAATCAAATTTTCAGAAATCAGAATGTTTACTTCTAAAAAACATCAAATTCTTGATTAAAAACAACATAAAGAATGAGATCACAACAAAAAAAATTCCAAAAAATCAAAACAACAAAAAATTACCCGTAAAATTTTATGTATCTCCGTGTTGGATCAATATTGAATAAACACTACTGCTTTCTATTATGAAATTTGAAAATAAATAAATTTTGTATCATAACCAATTGATAGAGAATAAAGACGAAGAAAGAATTAGGAAGAAGGAATATCAATTTTATGATAACAATCAAAATAGCAGTCAACTGATTGAGAGAAAATCTATCAGTTAAAAGTCACTATATTTGTATTACGTTGAAAAATATTTTTTATGTTTTTACTTCCTCTATCTTTTATAGAAGTACTGATTTTCTAAAACTATTCTGATTTGTAAAAAAATAAATTAAAGTTCTTTATTGTATCTTTATTATTACATTTGTCTATTATAAATTTTTTTAACATTAATTAAATATTTATAAATATTATGAAATGAAACATACAAAAATTATGAATAATATTTAAGAGTAGAAGTTACAAGAAAGATGAAAAGACATGAGTTATGAATTTTTTTAGACACTAAATTCATTAATAATTATGCATTGATTTTATTTGTAAAAATCAAGAGTGAAAATACAAAAATGAACTAAAAAATAAAATAATTCGTGACTATATAAAAATTGTAAATACATTTCAAACAAAAAAAAATGGTGACCAAAATAGATTGTTACATACCAAAGAAAATGACATCATATAATTAATATTTTCTTTGTTAATTCTTTTTTTTCAAGCATAATAAAAGTGAAGCTCCCGATCATCATAATTTCATTTTGTTGAAATGAGATAATTATATTAACTTTGCTTCATAACAAAAAAATAAATAGTAGAATAGTAAAGAACTAAATGAGTAGCATCGTCAATACACGTAGCTAAGTTATTTATACAAATTAAAGTTTTAAAAAATTCTAAAAAGTAGCCAAGTTACTAATACAACTCAAAGTTAAAAAAAAAATAGTAAAAATAATCTCTAATTATGCTTTAAAAAAATTGTTCTACCATCTTTCTTTGCAAGTAGATCTGCCACCATACTCTGCTCCATATGTCAAACTATTTATCATATGCTAATCAATTGAATAAAAAACATAATTATGAATAAATAAATTATCATACCAATTAAAAAGCAATTATATCGAAAAAAAGAAAGAAATCTAAACTACATGTAATATTTATGTAAATAATCTGTTCAATTCATGTATACTAATAATACATAATAATCATCTCTTGGAATATAGCAAATATTATAATCAAACTACATTATATCCCCACAAACTGACTATTAAAGAGAACAATCACATACTAACAACACATTATTTCTTATTACAAAGATATTTTTTTTATCATACTTGCTTGGAGAATGATAATACATACATAAATAAAATATTAAAAGAGAATGTTTAAGTACATAAAAATAAAAGGAAAGATTTGAGAATAAAATATTTCTTACGTTCATTTACTTCTTTTTTGTTACATGTTAGTTAATTCATAAACTAATATAATGAAGAAGAGAAGAATATATTCTTGACATGAATCTTCATGAAATTAAATATAAATTTATATAGGGGAAAGAGAGGAAATGAAAAAAAAGAAAAAAAAGACTTGAGAATAAATATTTCTTACCTTAATGTACTTCTTTTTTAGTATATGTTAGTTAATTCACAAATCAATATGATGAAGAAGAAGAAAAAAGATAATCTTGAATGTAAATCTTTATGAAACTAAATATGAATTTATATTAGGCAAAATAGAGGAATATCATAAGACATCATAAACTTACAAATTAAAGTCTGGAGGTTATGAACATGAAAATTATGGGAGTCATGAATATTATTAAAAACTAAAAATTAAAAAGGTGTAAGGGATGAGTAATAAAAAGAATGTGAAGAGTTTTTGTTATAAATATTCCTTTATTAATAAAATATTTATTTGTAACAAATTAAGTAATTTGCTTTTATAATACATTAATTAATTTAAATAAGAAATAATGCCCAAAAAAAAAAAAACATATTTTTCATTTTCTCGAAAGGAAGATAGCCAAACATGGCCTTAGCATCTAAAACCCTGTTTGTAAAACCCTTTCCCCCATTTTCTTCAAGTTAGCGAGTGAGCTTCCGTCAAAACTGACTTGAAATGAACAAACTTCAGTCCTTCGACGATTTTGTTAAGGTCCACGGCGTACTTCTAGCGGCCGCCGGCATCCCTCAGTCACTCTACAAGCTTCTCTTTCAGAAGCTCTCTTCCGATACTTTCGACGGCGGCCACTATTTCCAGATTGAGCCGATTGAAGATGGCCGCCAAAGAAGGCTACTTTTCACTTCTGATTTCATTGCCAAACACTCCAATCTCTTCCTCGTTGATCATGCTTGGACTTTTCGCCTATCCGATGCTTATAAGCAGGTTTGAAGTGACATACACTATGTACACATTGGAATTTACACGTCACTAGAAAATTGGTGACGAAGTTATTGTTTTTTGTTAGGCTATACTTTCTGTTATTTGCGATTAATTTTTTTTATGTATATTTTTTAAAATTTCATAATGCAGTTGTGTGAAGTTCCGGGTTTAGCAGAAAGAATGACTGCATTAATGTGTGTAGATGTTGATTTGGACTCAGCGGCTGAGGAGGCAGGTGAAGAGGATAGTAGCAAACTGAGTGCCGTGGAAATAGTGGAGAGAGAAATGTGTAAAGTAAAAGAAGGCCGGGATGATACGAGATGGTTGGAGCTTGAGGAACTTGACATTGATGATGACATGCTTGTATCTCTTGATTTGCCTAGTAAATTTCCGGTATGTTTACTTTATAGGTCTAAAATGTGATATCAACTCGGTCAATTAGAAACTAATAACAAGTAGGAACTGCGTGTCTTTCCGGGACTTGGAATTACACACTTTTTTCCTTGTACAAGCTCGTGAGAGCATAAGTGTATCTGTAGATAAGTAGTTCCCTTTAAGGCTTTACTTTGCACTAGGATTATTCCCACCTTCCCTATGGATGAGAGATGCAAGCTGTGGTTTCTTGTACATAATAGCTAGCCTGGATCCTTACTAAAAACTAATAAAACAATAATAATAGCTAGCCTGGGTTTCCTTATTAGATTTATTATTATGCATATAATGACAGATCTTTTTAGTTAGTGGTTAGAAGCTGCAAACAGTAGTCATCTTGTAGGGGCAAACATTATATGTATGCAATGAGTCGCCTGTAGTGATTGGTGCTTTTCACTATGTTTGTCCTCACACTTCTTACAATGTTCTTGTTGGTCCTTTATTTTATATTATATTTGTTAATTTAAAATTTCTTGCATCAGAACTTACTGGCACTGAGCCTGTGTGGCAACAATCTGAGGGATGTTGAGGTTGTTTCTAAGGAAGTTACCCGACTCAACAATCTTAAAGCTCTCTGGCTGAATAATAATCCGTTTTTGGAGCATAGGTAAGTTGCCAAGAGCTCAGTAACTGGGCCAGTGGAGCTGTGAGTGCTTAAATCCATTTTTAATAGTAGTAATTGATGTTGGGTTCAGCAATTTTCCTGTTTGGCAAGCTTGAACAGTAATTGATGCTTCTTCCTTTTCTTCTTTGGATAGTAATTCAGAGGCTGCAATCATTCAGGGTTGTCCTAGTTTGGAAATTTGCAACTCAAAATTTACATCTAACTATGGAGAGTGGGCATTAGGATTTTGTGGTGGAATCTATGACAAAGACAATGCAGGCTGTGCTCATCAAAGAGATCATCCTTTGGAGAGTGTGACATCTCTAGACCTTAGTAACAGGTTTATTCGCAATCTAATGAACAAGGTCAGGCTTATTCACACGTTTACTTATTTCCCAAATAAGTGTGCTATTGAATTTATCATGAAATTCCTCTTCCATCCCTTCTTTTTCCTAGTATATTAAGATTCTTTGAGATAATGTGAAACTATGGCTGTCTTTTATGGATGTTGTGGTCTCTCCTTTATCCTAGTAATCTTCCCCTGTTCATGCTGCTTCTTTTTCTCAGGCATTTAATCCTGAAGAGATCACATCTCTTTCTTATCTAAACTTGCGTGGAAATCCATTGGACCAGAATTCTCTTAGCGATTTATTGCAGCTTCTTAAAGGATTCAGTTGCTTGCATTCTCTGGAGGTACCTCTTTTAATTACTGCTTCTTTAGTGTGAGCACACAATGATATTTATATAAACTATGGAACAGGTGGATATCCCAGGGCCTTTAGGAGAAAGTGCTGCTGAAATTGTTGAAGCCCTGCCTAATCTTTCTCTACTAAATGGAGTAAACACATCGAAAATAATGGTGTCCGGGAAGTCTGTGGTTGATTCAATGTTGCAACCACGTCTTCCTGAATGGACTGCTGGAGAACCTCTAACAGATCGTGTCATTAATGCTATGTGGTTGTACTTAATGACGTATAGACTTGCCGATGAAGAAAAGATTGACGAAACCTCTGTATGGTATGCAAGCCAGAAATTATGATCATCTCCAAAGTTGCTATCTCCATGTGGTGTCCTGTTTCCATTATACAACTGCTCTAAACAATATGAAATAGTTCAGTTTATTAGGCATTCTGAACTGAAGCTATGGGTTTCTAGCTTATCTCTTGCTTGGTTCTGAAGATTTGCATCTGCAGACTCAATAGAGCCTAGAAAAAGTAGCACATTTTTCTGTGAGCTGAAGTCACAGGAATTCTAGTGGTGGAAAATTAGGCACTTGGACTTTAAGCAATTGGGAATTAAAAAATGTCTATGAGAGCAGAAGCTGCCATAGCTTGGTATATTTAGTTCTATTACCATGAGAATCCCTCTGTTTGTTTTTTCAAATGTTTAACTAAGTTGGTGAGAGTTTCTATTGCAACTAAGAGCTCTTTCAACTTGGTTGTGCTAAAGTTGCTGGACTATCATGATACAATCCTTTTGTGATTCTGGACAATGTTTTCTAAACTCACGCTCATATGTGTAATATCCTCTTATGTGCATGTTTATTTGTGTTCATAGGTATGTAATGGATGAACTTGGTTCTGCTTTGCGCCACAGCAACAAGCCAAACTTTAGAGTATCTCCTTTTCTCTACATGCCAGAGGGCAACTTGGCATCAGCTTTGAGGTTCTCTTCTTAAACCATCTGCTTTCTTGCTTACATATTGGGATGTTCTTCTTTTTTAAACTACATTTTGTATATAGTCATTATGGAAAAATACATTTTGTATATATTGGAATTCACAGGAAATACCTTGTGTAGATGACTACTTGGAATTTGTAGCTGGGAATGCCCACCTCTAAAGTACTGAGATTGTATGCCTCTTGGCTTCAGGGCTTTGCCCTTTTTGTGAATAAATCTCTAGAAGTACCTATCCAAGAAAAAAATAAAAATAAAAAAAGTATATGTCCTCCGTCTGTTCAGGTTTCTCAATTGGTTAATTGAAATTGTTGCTTCCAATGAATTGGTAATAAATGAATTTTTGAAAGAAGTACGTAAATCACTTTGTTTCTTGCTTACATAATGGGATTTTGTATTCTTATTTTGTGAACCATTTTTTGAGTACGAAGAGATATCACATGTATTGATGATTGGTTGGAACTAGTAGATAGCCAGTATCCTAAGTAACTCTCCTTGGAAAAAGTTTAGCAGTGAAATGAGATCCACAGTGTAGAACGCAAGTGTATCCTACTTAACGGGATATTGGAAAATTATCCTTCTCATAGTCTCCCCTATGGCCTAAGAATGAAGGTCTTTTTCCAATGGAAAGGGTGATGAGGAAATTAAACCAGAGTTTGCCATGCACTTCTTCTGCTTCTCTGATGAAATTATTATGCAATTAAACTTTTAACTCTCTGCAAACTGCCATATATTTTTGAAACTTCACTAATTTTATTAATGATTTTAGTTATTCAATTCTTTGGCCGATTGATGATGTTCGAGAAGGTGATGAGTGCACTCGTGATTACCTATTTGGTATTGGGGAAGAGAAGCAACGATCTGCTCGCCTAACTGCTTGGTTCCATACACCAAAAAATTATTTTATCAAAGTATGTATTAAGCTTTTCATATTTGATTGTTCTTGTTAACTGAATATAGATGCTCAACATGAAATTTGGTTTCCATATTTCTTCAGGAATATGAAAAATACAAGAACAAATTGCAATCGATCAAAATTGCTAGCCCAATACAGGGGTCATCAATTACAAGTAGTCTGTGTCGTGGTGATGGAAGAGCTTTACGTGTGTACGCTGACATACCTCAAGTGGAAGAATATCTGACTCGTCCTGAGTTTGTTATCAGTATGCCTATTTTGCTAAAATTTCCTTTTTTTTTAGATTATTGACTATTTCTGTGCTGTTATCAGTCTGGACTTGGTCTTTAGTGTAATGTGCACTCATATTGCTTACAGCTGAGAAAGTGTGTACTAATTGTTTGAGTGCAATTTTATTAACATTTAACTGACTCAAGACTCTACTCATAAATTACCTTAAACATTACTGGTGGTGTTTGTAGCAACTGAGCCCAAAGATGCAGACATTATATGGACAAGTATGCAGATAGATGAGGAGACAAAGAAGGCAACAGGAATAAATGATGAACAATACATAAATCAATTTCCATTTGAGGCTTGCCTGGTTATGAAACATCACTTAGCCGAAACTATTCAGAAGGTCATCATAGATATCATGTTTACTTATGGTTGAGCACCTGTTCTTTATGCAGAATGCTGATGCTAAAATTTGTCCACTTAGCAGGCCCATGGATTGGTCGAATGGCTTCAGCCTACTTATAATCTTGAGACACAGCTAAGTCAACTTATTGGAAATTTTCACATACGTGAAAGAGAGAAACTAGACAATTTGTGGATCTTGAAGCCATGGAACATGGCAAGAACTATTGATACGACAATAAATAGCAATCTATCTGCTATTATTCGTCTCATGGAGACTGGCCCAAAAATCTGTCAAAAGTACATTGAGCATCCTGCTCTATTTAAAGGGAGAAAATTTGATCTCCGATATATTGTCTTGGTTCGCAGTATGAATCCCCTGGAGATCTTCCTTGCAGAGGTTTTCTGGGTATGTATATATTCAGTGGTGTAGGTGTTCTCATGAGTGGTCGGCGAAGTGGAGAAGAGGACAGTTTCACTAAGATACTTTACATTATAACAAATAAAATGCCTTCATTCCGATTTGTTTTCTTGTCTCTGGCTGATTTTGTTCTCATTTTCCTTTCAGGTTAGATTGGCAAACAACACATACACTTTGGAGAAACATAGCTTTGATGAATACGAGACTCATTTCACTGTTATGGTAAGGACTGATTACTTACTTCACCTATTTGTAGATTGAGCAGTTCCATTATTAATTTGAGTATTTTGTTTGATATAACTGCATGATTTAATTCCCTGACTTGGTTCGTGACATTTCGCATAATATTCTCCAATAGAACTACAGAGGCAGGTTGAACCATATGAATACACCAGATTTTGTGAAAGAATTTGAGAAGGAACATGAGGGTGAGGGTATTTCCTTTTCACTATCATTACTTTGATTTCCTCCTTTCCATATATTGTTAATTTAGCAGGACATAGTGATTTTGTTACTAGTCTCACTCTTGTCTTTGTTGCAGTTAACTGGCAGGATATCCACTCAAGGATTAGAAATATGATCAAATCGGCTTTTGAAGCAGCAGCTGCTGTGCATCCAGAAATGCATCATAGCAAATCTAGGGCAATGTATGGGGTTGATGTCATGCTTGACAGCCATTTTCAGCCTAAATTATTGGAGGTATGACAGCTATACTGCCTCTATTGTAGCATTTTCAATGTTTAGTAGTTCCTGAAAGATGACTGCTCAAAGCATGACCTTGCTACTGGTCATCTTGCTTTTGTCAATATTATGGATTTTCCTGTGTCATTGTATCTTATTGAGACAGGAAATGCACCCTCCCTCTTGTTAAGCACAATCTGCAATGATGAACTCTAAAACCAGATGGATATTTTTTGGATGCAGATTACCTACTGCCCAGACTGTACTAGGGCAGTCACATATGACACTGAAGCTGTCGTCGGTGGAGGAGAAACTGTTAAAGGAAAGGAGTTCTACAACTATATCTTCGGCTGTCTATTTCTAAATGAAACTGATCGTGTTTCCCAATTGTGAGTGGAACCCGGGCATGTAGAGGTCTTTGCTGTAATTTGCATGCCAAAGTAGAACTCTTGAGTTATGCAAGTGTATCAAGAGAAAATACAAGCAAAATGGCGTTGTAATGTAATCTATGGAAATAGTCTGAGCCAGACTGTTTGGATTTTAGAGCCCTTTTAGTTTGTCACACTGCCAAGGAGCTATGCAGAACTGCCTCATCAACCTCTCCCTCCAACTCTCTCGCAGTCAGAGAATCATCACATCTCCATGGTCTATTGAGTTATTCCCCCCCTGTAATTTAGAGTCTTGAAAACTCTCCAGCATAAATTCCCAGTATGATTTTTCACATCTGTAGCCTGTAAACATGGTTAAAAACATGTTTTCCGATTTTGTTCAGTTACAAAAGTCTAATGCCTTTTCAGTTATGGTTGGTAACAATTTTGTTTCAATGTGCTTAAGTTTCACTTGAGAGAGAAAGGAGGTAACCCCTCCAGCTGTGGAAGTAGATTGTCTTCTTACAATCCCTGATTTCTTTACGATTTTCTATCTTGCAAGTTTGCAATACCACAATATCATAGCATCTCGTAACATCGTGAGAACTAAACGCCTACTGTGTGTTTCAATAGTGTAAACTTTAGCTGGGTATATCCATTTTTGTGGCACTCTTCATATTGTAAAAAATATTAAGAAACAAATGGTACTAAAACTGTCAGTAAATGTAAACATTAGCTGTAGGAAACAAAATGAAAATGTGCACGAACATACATTGGCTGGGAGGATCAAAATGTTGCATTCATCATGCTTCTCACGATCAAACCTAGAATGGTGTAGTCTGAGCATAGAGCACAACTTCCTTTCCCAGTTCACAAGAACAAAAAGAACAAAGAATTTGCTAGTCTATTGAGAAGTAGCAAGTTGCTAACCTAGCAGCTACTTTGGTTGGAGTTTATTCATACGATTGGCTTTTCAGTGTTGTTATTTTTTTCTGCAATTCCAAGTTTGATATCCTTTCGAGCTCCAAAGCACGTTCAAGCTTTCCGACAACAATACTATATGCATTAGTTTTTAACCCAAGGGAATTGATAATAACTACTTAGCTACATGAGAATAATGATAAAACACTACCTTCGCTGCTCGGCTGCTCCATTCCCCTAGAATTGTTCTAAGCCTCTCATTTTCCTCAACATACTGTAACAAAACACCCAAAATAAAAGGAAATATCACGCAACCTTCGGGTGTAAAAACAGGTAGCAAGATTATGGAAACTAAAACAAGATGGAAAATGGAAAATGGAAAATGGAAAATGGAAAATGGAGTTAGAATAACACTTGGTAATAACTGTAACCGCTACTTCTGTACATGAAAAAAACAAACAAACAAAGGAAGTCAATTTGCGTAATATAGAAAATTACAAGAACCTCAAAATTCTTATCTGACGAAAGCAGGAAGGTTTAATCCTAATAGATGAGTCATGTTTATAAAATCAATGTATGTATGGAACAACTGTCGGGGTTTAACACAAACCAGACTAGCCTTCTAGGACTCATGCAATGGAACATCTAGATGGCTAAAAAACCAGGGCACATCCACAGCAGGAAAACTACATAACCACCGGAAGCAAAGACCATCCTAAGATCAGGAAAAAAAACAAAAGGTATCACTCATTGATGACTGTTGCCTTCCAAATTTGGATTGTTCTTTTAGGTTGTTAATGGCTACATCCTAACCAAATACACATCATAGTTCATTCTTAATCGAAAAGAAGCAACAGTTGCAGACAAGGAAGACAAATGAGCAGCATGAAGTGCATCTTACATATAACATGACAGTTCTCCATGAAAAAGGGAACCCATCTCTGAATACACCAAATATTTTTCCAAATAATTTTCTAACGCACCTGATTGTTTGTACTGCGGATGCGCTGCATCTCAGCATCCTTCTCATCTATCAGGGATCGAGCAAGCCTAAGCTCAGATTGCAATTGATCTATCTGAAACAGAAATCTTTCAGCAGATAATAGCAAAACAGTAAAAGTATAACAAATACTGAGGTAAACTTCTACTTGGAAAGAAGAAATATCTGAGACAAGTAAATTACATCCGTCCTTGAAAACAATCCCCTCCACTGATACCGAAACAGAACCGGGGGAAACAACAGAAGAATCAAATGAACTCAAAAGCAATGGTCACACCGCATGTAAAGATCTAAGCGGGAGTAGATTATAGTTCAATCAAGGCATGAGCTGTTTGCAATGGGCTCCCACTTATAACAGATCCAAGATAGAACTAATTCTGTTTTTTTTTTGAGACAAGTAACAGTTCTACGCAATAAAAACTTAGCCGCCCCAGAAAAAGGTGCTAAGTTGGAAACTTTACAAGCATTGAAAGGGTACATAAACCCCTGCCCAGAACCCTATACAATTATTCTTAAAGAATTTTAAATAAGATACCAGGAGCACCTGGATGCCCATACAGAACACACCCAAGTTAAGTTAATCCTCAAGACCATAAAATAAGAAATGCCATGATTAGAGCAACCCCATATGATGTTCATATCTTTGATCAGATCTGTATTGATACTATAGATGTATCGTTCTGTAGTTTCTGTCACCCAATGCATGCTTAATTTCTCAAATTAAATTCAACAAGAACACCACATGTACGTGTCAAACTATGAAGTGTAATTGCATCCATAAGAGCTTCCTCTTCTTTTTGACTAGATGCAGTCCAGGAGAAATTTAATGATTAAGATAAAAAAAAATTAAGTAGCAACAAACAGAACTAGATGGAGAAACTCTTTTTCTAGAGAACTATAAGTTAACAAAACTATACCAGGATATGCTATTAAAAACAAACTTCTGATGACTAATATTTCCATGGTCCTAAATTGGATATCCACATTTGATATAGCCTGATACTTATGATTTCAGTTGAAGAGTTGAAATAATATGACCGGGAGATTATGTGGACACAAGGATTTTCACTTTCGATGCTGATAAACAAGAAAATTTATTCAAACAGTAAAAAATGTCCTATGAACCTTTTTTGTCGTATGATGTGGTAGAATTTTACTTTCTCAAATATTAGGCTTTTTACGATGCCTAAACAAGCAAGGCAGTCATTGGTTACAAGGAACATAAATAGTTGTCTCTAACAGCTTGTTTGGATGGTTGTTGCGCATCATATTATATTGTATTGTACTGCATTGTAAGAATACAATGTTTGAATAGCTTGTGTCATTTTCTGTCGTTAAATAATGACAAACATCAAAATCTGGAGGATAAACCTATATAATAAAGAAAAGCAGGTACGGGGTAAAGTTATTATAGAAAAGGTAGGGTAAAGGATAAAATAGGATTATTAAATGATAAGCAAAGGGAAAATGAGAAAAAAGGGTAATGACGCGACCACACCAAATTGTTCATTACATGTAATGGGACTTTTCGTCGTTACACAATGACGATTTAACGATACGATACAATAAAATTGAGTAACAATCAAAACGAATATTATATTTAAAGTAACAATACAATATGTAGTACTTTTAAGGAAATAAGTTTTGAGCATTTCCTTTGAAAGGAACGAGTGCTCAATGCGAAAAAAATCCATTAAGGGAGACCAAACAAAGATAGTCTACACCATTCACCATTTAGACTAATGCACTCTCATGTATATGAGGAAGGACATAAGAAAGAGGAAAAGAAATATGAAAATTGTAAAATTAAGGGAAAGATGAGAAACTTGTCAAATTGACTATTAACGATGTAGAAGATGACTCTTTATGTATAGAGGTGGGCTATCTCTACGTACATATGATACATGATTTTTCTCTATGCTTAATACAGTAAAGTAATTATTCAATAATTAAATACAAAAATATTTACGCTACCCAATAGTATATTCTATACCTTTCTCATTAATTAAATTTGAATGCATTTTGTGCATCTAGGACACATATAACTTCATTTTCAGCACGTCTGTGAAATAACTTGAGTTTGCATATCAAGATCAAAAAATCAAGTCGAGTATGGTGGCTAGACTTCTTATCTCCTCCTCACTGTCATGAGACTAACTGGATAATGATGGTACTCTGTCCATGAAGAAAGAACTTTTTTTTAATAGTGACTGGGTTGTTCAGAGGAGGGACTCAATACTCAAAACTTTGATGCCATAAAGAAAGAAAAGAGAAGAAGACTTCTCATAGTAATCAAAAATTCAATAATTAGAAGAGTCTCAACTCTCAAGGAAAAAATAAGAGAAGACAGTTACATATCAGTGAAATTCAATATTCAAAGGCGGAATTCCATACTCAAACTAAGAAAAAGAAAAGAATAAGATTTTAATGGAACAGTGAGCAAGTGAACAGGAATGTAATGTTTAGAAAAGGAATTCAATACTCAACTCTGATACCATGTAAAAAAGAGCTCTGTAAAGGTGACAAAAATTTCAATAGAGGAGCTGAGGAGGGACTCAATATGGGACTGCAATGTAACGAGGAAAAAGAAGAGACAGAGAAGTTTTATGTGAAATATATCTGGAAAAATGACCAGCATGATGATTTGGAGGAGACAGTGCTGTTAGAATGATGAAAACAAGTATGGTGATATTAGAGCATTCATCGAAAATAAGAATTTCCACTAGAATAATCACTAGAAACAGACAAGAATATTATTATTTTTTAAAACCATTGACCAAGCGGACAATGTAAGATAGAAGTTGCTCGAGTCTCTACCTAGATTGTAACAACTTTTACCATGTGAAAAAAAGAAGAGAAAATGCAACATATTCATTGGTATTCTATAATATTCTCCTTACATAAGTTCTACATGACATATGAAACCTGACATATATAACTTTATTAATTTTCTCGACTTTCAACAATTATAAAAATGCAAACACAAGCGAAGCTCTCGCGGTGCATTTTAGCAAGGAGTGCCAATATACGCCAAGAAGAGTTATGGCTCATTCGACACCTGTTTCTCTGGCAAGACTTATCACACCGGCGGTGGGAGGTAGAACTAGCTTCCCTCCCCTCACCTTTGGTAGCTATCTGCCGCCTCAGATCTGCTCTATTCCTGAGGAAGGAGAGGGAAAGCTCTCGGATACAGACTCGTTTAACTCGGTCAAACTAAAGGACATTGAGGATTCTGAAATTGCTCCAGCAGCTCGACGTCTGCAGTTCTCGGAGGCAACCTCATCTGTGCAGCAAACCCCAGTTGAGAAGACAGAGCATCAACAAAATCGTCAAGCGGCAAAGGGAAAACCCCTATCCTACATCACTCCTAAGACGAAGCAAGGCAAGAAGGTAGTCAAAATAGAAGAGGAGGACCTCAAGTCTCAGGAGGAATACTGGAAAACTGCACGAATAGGCTTCGTGATGGGGGATAACCTTTTATGAAGAGTATGGAAAACTACATAACACATGCCTGGAAATTTGTCCAAAAGACCCAAATTATCTCTCATGATGCTGGCTATTTCATCTTCCGATTTGCAACACAGGAAAATTGTGATGTGGTACTGATGGGGGGGACCATATACATTCCACAACAAGGCGTTCATAGTACAAGCACGGGAACATGCTTTTGAGTTCAAACCGGACTGTATCACCACTGTGCCATTGTGGATTACGTTGCCGGGGCTACCAGTGGGATACTGGTCAATAGAAGCCTTAGGCAAAATCGCTAGTGCAGTTGGGAAACCACTCTACACTGACAGAATCACGGCAGAAATGGAGCGTATATCCTATGCTTGAATACTAGTTGACACTGATGTCTCCCAACCATTAATTGACACAATTGAGATAACTCCCACTGGAGAGTTTCAGCAGAGAGTGGAATATGAGTGGAGACCTGAGTATTGCTACTATTGAATGAAGTTTGGGCACCTGGAGGAAAGTTGCTGGAATAATAAAGATCAAGGACCTCCGGAGGATGAATTTCAGGAAGCCCCTAGGAGTAAAAGAAGAAATAGAGGTAGAAGAAGGCAAAATAGACCACCACGACAAGATTGGAGGGAAAAGGAGAAAGGGCACAAAGCACTGGTTCCAGTGATCAAAACTCATCAGGCAAAACTTCCTGCAGAAAATACTAGATTAGAAGACAGACCCCAGGACATCATCCCTGAAAATGTGCGAATGCAGATGCTAACTAATGGGATATGTAGCAATGTCCGCACTACTAACAAGTTCGAAGGGCTCTAAGAGATAGACAACCCAGGGAATGAGGGGGTGCACGGGGACCCAGGGGGTAGCCACAACCCCCCATGATCATAGCATCTTGGAATATAAGGGGCTTGAATCATCCCCTAAAGCAAAAGGAAGTGCGACTCTTTTTGCAGAACTACAGAGTAGAAGTGTTTGGGTGCATTGAGACTAGGGTCAAGGTACATAAGTCGGGTAACATATTGAGGAAGATTGCACAAGGATGGAACACAAGGTGCAACTACCCAATGGAACCAAATGGAAGAATCTGGCTGATGTGGAAGCCAGGAATTCAATTGCAGATACTTCTTACAAAGGAATAATTTATACATTGTAGAATAGGAAATGCTTCGGGGTCCTTCAAGCTTTTCTCACTGTGGTGTATGCAAAGAACAAGGCACGCAACAGATCAGCCCTATGGAGTGAACTAATCCAGCTGGGAAGGACTACACAGGAATCTTGGTTATTGATAGGGGATTTTAACACAGTGTTATCGACAAAGGATAGAATTGGATCATCTGTCACACCGGTTAAAACACATGAATTCCAGGAGTGTGTAGATGAGCTACAACTACAACATTGAGAGCAAAAGAGTGGTATTATACATTTTGTAATAAGAAAAGCCAAGAGGCACGAGTCTACTCAAAAATAGATTGGGCTTTTGGAAACTATCAATGGTTACAATCTTATGGTCAAGTAGAGGCTGAATTCTTAAATCCTGGAATTTCAAATCATTCACCTATTCTTGCTGAGTATAGACTTTATGTGAATCTCCATCCTAGGCAGTTTAAGCTATTCAGTACAGCTTTGAGCCACGCAGAGTTCCCCAATATTGTTCAAAGAGTCTGGACCAAACCCCATAGAGGCACCTACATGTTCCAGCTATGGCATAAGTTAAAGGGAGTGAAAACTGAAGTCAAGGAGTTGAATACTTACCTTGCATCCTATGCGCAAAAGCTTCAATCAGCTAGAGAAAAACTGGACATAGTCCAAACTCAGATGGCCTACCTACCACAACAACACACTCTAATAGATGAGGAGAAGCTACTTTTGACAGAGATAAGTAAGTGGAGCAAGGTGGAGGAATAGGCTCTTAGACAAAAATCAAGGGCTACTTGGATCAAGTGTGGAGATGCAAATTCGAAATACTTCCATGCCCAGTGGAAGATAAGGGCAAGTAGAAATGCTATCACATCTGTGTATGATGAGAATGGAACCAAAATAACTGATCCTGAGTTGATTGAAAAAGAATTTGCATCAGTTTTCACTAAGCTAATGGGGTGCCTTGCCCAAACGCTATAATAGTAAAGAAGGGACCTTGCCTCTCATATGAACAACAGGTTTCATTGATCCAAGAGATTACAGAGGAGGAAATTTTGGTTGCGCTAAATGATATGCCTCCTGAAAAATCTCCCAGGGTTGAGGGATACCCAGTGGAATTCTTCACAAAACAGTGGTATGTGGTTAAGAGTGGTGTATGCAAGGCAGTTGCTGAATTTTTTCGCAAAGGTAAGATTCTCAAATCCTTTAGCTGTACTGCTGTGACATTAGTCCCCAAAACTGAGGTCCCAACACATGTGAAGGACTACAGACCTATTGCATGTTGTACTACATTCTATAAGCTCATCACAAAGATCCTCACAAATAGAATAAAGAAGGTGATCAGTACTATTATTATCCCTTCACAGTCAGCTTTCATTGAAGGGAGGAGTATAATAGACAATATACTGATTAGTCATGAGGTGCTTAAATGGTATGCCAGGAAAGGTTTGTCGGCCAGATGTGTGATGAAAGTGGACCTCCGAAAAGCCTATGATTCTATTGAATGGGAGATCTTGAGAAGCATGCTAGCAGAACTTGGCTTCCCTTTCAGATTTATACAGTGGATCATGGAATGCATTTCAACAGTGTCATACTCCTTGGTTATTAGCGGAGGGCTTACAAAATCATTCCAAGGAAAAAGAGGAATAAGGCAAGGTGACCCTATGTCACCCTACCTCTTCGTGATTGCTATGGAATACCTGCAAAGAGAACTAAATGAGGTGGCTGAAAACCCTTTGTTTAAGTTTCATCCACGATGTAAACAGTTAAAGGTGATGCATATTTGTTTTGCGGATGATTTACTGATGTTTTGCAAAGCTGAAGTACAATCTGTGAAGCTCGTGGCAGAAGCTTTTACTAAGTTTTCAAAAACCTCTGGGCTACATGCCAACCTGATAAGGGTTCAATTTGCAAGACTGGGGTGCAAAACCAAGTGAAACAAGAAATTCTGATTGTGCTGGGGTTCATTGAGGGCACATTACCTTTCAAATACTTGGGGGTGCCTCTATCATCCAAGAAACTGACAATAGCACAGTGTATGCTTCTTGTAGATAAAATAACTGAAAAGATGAAGTGTTGGACTACTAGACTCCTCACTTATGCTGGAAGGCTGCAGCTTATAAGTCGGTAGTGTTTGGGGTCCAAACCTATTGGGCACAAATATTCATCTTGCCCAAAAGGATTATGACACTTATAGACAGAGCCTGCAGAACTTTCTTATGGACAGGAGATGTAATAGCCTCAAAAAGAGCGTTGGTCTCTTGGGAAAAGGTGTGCCACCCCAAGGCTGCTGGAGGCCTCAATGTAATGCATTTGCAGCCTTGGAACAAAGCAGCAATATTGAAACAACTATGGGCACTTGCAAACAAAAAGGACTGCCTATGTGTCAAATGGATACACTCTTACTATATGAAACATGAGACTGGAGAGTTGTTCAATACCTAAGAATGCCACGTGGGTTATAAGGAAGACCGAAGATTATTGAATCCAGGAAGCTGATCCTGAATGCAACTACAATCCAAGGTGATCTGAGAAACAGATTACAGACTATGGTGGTGCAGAACAAGTTCCTGATAAAAAAGATGTATGTTCTTATGCTCCCTCAGCTACCTAAAGTACCTTGGAAGAGCCTAACATGGCATCCTAGTATCCATCCACAACATAAATTCTTTCTATGGTTGGCTCTACTAAAGAGGCTTGCTACAGTTGACAGATTACAGAAGTTCGGCATAGATGTTCCTCCTACATGTGTATTCTGTCAATCTGCTGATGAAACAAGAGACCACTTATTCTTTGAATGTACTGTTAAACAAAGCCTATGGCATAGGATGCTTATATGGGTGGGCATACAGAGAACAATTGGTACTTGGCAGGATGAAGTAGAGTAGGTTGTTAAATGGGCAAAGAAGAAATCAGGAAAAGGGAGTATAATCAGCTGCTTGTTTGCTTTGGTGATAGCTGTTATATGGAGAGAGCGCAACTTGATCAAATTTCAGAACAACAGTATCAGATGGAAAGATTATGTAGAGAAATAGCTTCATACATACACGAGGGAGAGACTGGAAGACATGGCAACCCATGCTGATACAGATGACACAAAATCCTTGACGTGGCAGACAACAACAAGAACCTGATCAGCAAGTTTGAAAAGGGAACTACGTAGTGTAGAGTAAATAGTTTACTATTTTGATAGGCTATGTAAAAGGAGTCGAAAGAATTTTTGATTTCCTTCTGGTTATTTGATATATAGAGAAACAGTGGGTCAGCACTGTTTGGTTTTGTAATGAGCTAATTTGGTATGAATAAAATTGTTTTATTCACCAAAAAAAATAAAAAATGCAAACATGCTCATGACTAGTATATGCTGAAATTGAACTTGGATGTACAAGTTCAATTTTTTTACCCAGAGAGCTATACGGACAAGTCTTTTTCTTAAAGCAATTGGTTAATGATTTACATGTTTTGCATAGGATAAAAGTACTTCCATCTCTACAGGCACTTAATTTTGTAAGAAAGCTATAGATACAAAAGACCACACGCTACCAATAATACCTCAGCTGAAAGTGTGCGCAATTCTTGGTCTCGAGCAGCCAGTAAGTGGGCCAGATCAACCTGCAGAACCAAGCAGCTGATTATTTTCACCATTTTGATAGGTCCAAATTCCAATAACAATTGAGTGATTACTACACAAAGATGGTTGCTTTTCATTACTGAACAATTCCACTAGATGAGCTAAAATAACATTAGCTTCCAAATTATCATCTTACGAAATATAAAACATGCAACTGCTGGTGTGTGTTTTGTCATCCTCAGCATCTATGACTTTTTTTCACTCTTTCCTGGTTTTGTCATTGAGAAACTTGTTCAGACAGTTATTACCAGCTACCATGGTCAACAACAATAATAGAAGTGAAACCCTTATTTCATAATATTTTCACCAAGATCTTATAAAGTGGAAAGTGTAGAAGATTGTTTACCACTTTCAGATTTATGATAGTTGATACACGTTTATCCTTCTTAAATTCTTTGGTTTCCTTTCTGACTTGTAGCTTAATAGCACAGACACAACTCACTATGCAGTCAAAAAGTCACTTTCTTTCTTTTCTAGAAATAGAGGAAGGAGATTCCTGTAGCAAAGCAACTTCGATAAAGAGAAGCTTACCTGCGGTGCACTCCCATCATTAGACCTTTCATATTTGCTCAAGGATTCCCGTAATCCAATAAGCTAAAAGAAGAAAAACATCAAAATTCAGACAAAATAAGGAGAATAATCAAATAAAATACGAGAAACAATGACTAAAATCCTATCAAAAATGCTTCTTCTTTTTTCTATTTTGGCCGCAAAGAATTGACACATCCTGCGGCAACCAAGACCAAGGAATGTGTAGAACTCTATGTCCCTTTCCAAAGAATAGCAGGAGATCTCTTAACATGAAAAAATAAGAAGATATCTATGTGTTGTTAACTAATCCAGTTGTGTCTTTACTCTTCTTGCAATGAAACATGGCAGGAACCTTATTTCTACGGAAAAAAAATCAGTTTTCTTTATCAACCCATACCTCCTCACTCAGAAAGTGTATATTTTCTTGCTGATATTGCAATAAGGCCATGAGCTGATCAGATAGTCGACCACCATCTTGATACCTATATAACAAAAGGCTCCCAGTGAACATCTGAAAATCATTCATCATCCGGAGGCAGCTTGTAATCAACTTTTAAGATCTGTGTTCTATCTATTCTCAGAAGTCTTATTCCAAGGAACATAGAGAAGATGACATCTGATCACCCTGAGCATGACTACACATCTTCAGTTCTAACTGCGTTTGAGAAACACGAGGATATTTGATTATTCTTTAACATCAGTTTTCCACCAAAACTTTGCCACTTCAAACAACCAAAGATGTAACCATCTCAGACGACAATATAGCTTTCGACCTTGCATTCTGTTGAAGCTTGTGATCATCTCATCTAAAAGCTTAAGCTTTTAGAAAGAGCACACTTTTATTTAGTTAATTATATTCTCAACACATTCTGCAGAAATTCTTTGCATAGGATAGCTATATCTCAATATCAATGTGTCCAAACATATATGACTACTTTATCACTCCCAATTTATTAGGCTACTATCTGTTCTAGTCATCCTGATATATTTACCTTTTCTAGTTATGGCTTCCAATCGTCAAGATTTTAACTGATATAAGCTTTTCACAGTTATCCAAAAAGGACTAAGAGAGTAGTTTGGTTGTGCCTCTGTATATACTAAAAATAATTCCTTGCCCTATTTTTTTTCCTTTCAATATGCATATTAATGCTTCCATACTTAATAGACTCAAAAATGGTAATGTGCTTTGAGAACCAAAAAATGTGGAACAAGAAACTGTCTGCAAAGTTCTTCATTTTGCGGGGACTCTCGGCGGTGCTATCCATTAATGGAGCATTTAATGTCAACTAGTTTGTCTCGAGATATAGCGACTAAATTACTAGTAAAAAACTTCTGCAAATTCAACAACGTAAATCTCATGAGGTACCTCGGTCCTTCCAAAGAATTTGATGGTTGAAGTGGAGAATAAAGTGACTTTAAAACATCGGGCTGGGAATTAAATGAATTGTATTGATGCACATAGCCTGTGTCAATTGAAGGTGTTACACTCAGAAATGTTATTGCGCAAATATGTTTCCGAATAATATACAAAATTTGGAATTTACAATAGGCACCTAACGGCCTTAAACAATTCTTAGTTATCAAACATGAAGGTTTAACTCAACTTCACTGAGCAAATTTATGGAATTGCTTTCTAAGACAAGTGGGGTTTACTATAAAATATGGCTAGAAAAATGAATCTCTATTTTGGAGGATGTGACGCAGAGGAGGTCACTCACCTATATAGAGAGTCATGAAAGAAGCAGCACAGACTACTTCAGCCAGCATGATTATCCTGCAAAAATGGTGGAAAATGCATTAAACCTCTGATTAGAAAGACAAGGCTATAGCGAAGCAATCAAGTTATAGGAAGCTACTCCACTACCACCACAATGGCAAATATAACCTTCAATTGCAGCATTCACTATATAATAGAAGTGTGAATGGCTACACCTCACATGTGGCTGAAGCCTAGAACATTTTGAAGATTGTGGCTGCGGTAGCTTGTAGTTTAGCGGTATAGTAGGGGTCCCCCTTTCTCAAACTTTTCTATAATATAAGGTAAGCTTTTTGGAACCCTAGTTTTCGAAACTGCCTTTAGATCTATCCCTGAGGTTCAATCTTCAGGTGATTTATTCCACATGTAAATGACATATTCAATACTAATTTTGACTGTTATGATTCAGTAGTATTGCATATTAGCAAGGTCCATTGAACATGGTGCATGCCGAGAAAATTTTAAGAATTGATATATGGAATGAGACATTGGTTTCTTACTTGTGCAAGAGGAACTAATTCTTGGAAAACTTACAACGATGTTTGTCCTGCATATCACCAGACGCCTTTCGGCCTGATCTTAGGTCCTGACTCATTATTCGAAAAAAGCAACCCCAAAGATTTGGGACCAAATCGACAATTTTTGCCAATTCTTTTTTGCCTGGATCAACAGAACCTTTTAATATTTCGTATCCACTTTAATTTAATTTCAGTCCTTGAACTGGATCTCCTAAGCTGAAGTGACAAAGGTAGAAGCTGGGATCCCCTCTGCCTTATTTTACACTTCATCATACGTCAGTTGTTTGGGGTAGTTTGAATTCAAAGCGATTCTTCCTCACAATATTCTGGGGGATCATTCAGTATCTGTCTAAATTCTTCAGTATTGAGTAGAAGATACTATTTTTTGTATTTTTCCAGTCCAAATAAAGCAAACCTCAGCAAAATAAATATATTCTGAAAATCAGTTCCTTCATCCTCTGTTTCTCCTTGGTTTAACCCATCAAACAATACATCCAAGCTCCAACAAAGTCCATTTCAGACTTCAGAGTTTTGATCTCTCTCTACGTTCTCAAAATAAGAGGCTTTGATCTTTCTGTCAACTCTTTCATGGTATGTTTGGTATTCCTTACCCAGCGAGTTTAACGAAAATCACTATTTCTAATCATTATTCAGGTTGATTCGACTGTCCAAGAAACTTAACATAAAATTATATGACAAAATTGTGTTCTTAAATCCAAATCCATGACTTGTAATGCACCATGCACAAAAGTTTCCACTGTGCAGCAAATTGTAGGACAAATTTTATTTTAGAAGGAAAAGTCTCCAGATCATGTTTCTCAGCTAAAAAATTGGCTATACAGCATCTCAATATTCAGGAAGGTGCATTAACCAAGGAAAAAAAAGAAGCAAAAGTGTTATTGGCAGGTCCACCTGAGTAGTGTGGATATGGAGAGGATGCTAATATCTGGATCCCAAACCATGACCAGCAGCATTGCAGCAGTTCCTGCAAAAGAGTGTTTCAAATGGATATTCACTTCTGTAGGAACTACAGATTGTAAAATATAAATAATTGTGGCAGAAATATAATCGTCATGGAAGTCGGCGATTCAAACTTAGAACTTCCCGAAGTCTCCTTCAACAATAACAGAAGGGTATGGATATTATCTTTAAGGCTCACTGTTGCAAATTAGCAAGCTTCTCAGAAGAATAGAATAATATTCAGGTTAACCAAGATTTGTGACTGTCCTTTCCCCTCCTTTTCCAGGAAGTAAGAGATGGGGCATTAAGAAGGTAGAAAATATGAATGATTTCACAAATATTCACAAGTTCAAATTAGTAACCATAAAAAGGAAAAGATTGTACTGCCTTGCTGAAAGCCTGAAACAACAATTCAACTATAATAAGCCAGTCCTGCATGTAAACAATATATTTGGCACTACAGCAAGACTTGTTTAGACCATATACTTTGGGATTAGAACTAATTAAAACAATACATAGTACACAATAAAGCTGACACATATAAAGAACCAAGTAGAGATATACCATATGCAATTGTTGCAAACGGTAAGCGAATAATATGCTTCAGCTTCTGGCTGAAAACACAGTAACCCTACAAAATTAAACCATCGTGAACTTCAAAATTTTGCCACTTCACAACATATGATTTGGATCATGGTAAAACAAGAAGGAAACAGACATTGTCGATCTTAATAAGCAAAATATTTCAGTAATGTGTAATCCTCAGCCAAATAGTGGAATTAGAAGTCCCCCATTCTCGGCAAGAAAGATCCGAGAAGCCTAAAAAGTTATATCACCTTGGCCAACTGACTTTTACTCCTTCATACTCCTAGAGGACAGGCCAACCTTTAGTCTCATATAATTTGGTTATTAGGTTTTCTTCCTACATCTGTCAGGTTATCTAACTCTCTGGTAGCACCATATTAAGAACATCCCTAGAATGCACAGTTTCTTACACCAGAAAGTGTAGCAACTTTAATGCTATGCATGCTTTGGCACCATACCAGCCTATGATATATGCACAACGGCTCACGGGAATATGATATTAACCGAAGTGATATAAGGAGTGATTGATTTAAATATCCTGTTCTTTTTTTCTGTAAATGTCGGTTGGGGAATGACGCAGAAGAAGGACATCAGGGAGAGAAAAGAAAGTTATGTCCAATGAGGTAGTGTCTGATATTAATCATTGACCCCCTGTGTTATTTTCATCCACTTTGCATGACCTCTAAGTCATGATTTTATAGTTCAACAGAAAAATGCCATTTGTGACATCAAAAACTACAAATTATCAAGTAATGTGATAAGCCACATATCTTCAATACTTTTTCAAGGTGGAAAATGCAAAGAAAGACAGGAGAAGATAATGATCTGCATCTTCTCAAATTTCTGGAGGTTTCACACATGGAGACTGGAGCAGTTTCTTACAGTTAGTTCCTTATGGTTACTAGAGGTTGTGTCTTTATCCTAAATGGTTTATGAAGTAGTGATAGTTAGCTATATATAAATAATAGATCCAGTGATGCGTAGGCATGTTGTAATATATCTTTTATATGCAAAAAGATTATTATGGAGATACGAGATACTTGTCTCTCTTTGTATTTTCTCTCTCTTTAATCCAATATAAAACTTCGGTTTCTATCATAATGTATAATGGAAAACTCACCTGCAACCGTATTTTCTGTACTTGGTATACCAGATATTGCTGAAAAATGCCTACAGATATTTAACACTTATGTTTAACAATTAGAGTGAAGTCAACAACAGGATTAATATAAATGATGAAAGTGATTTATAACTTATAACTTGGCCAAGATGAAACAATATAACTGGAGAGGATAAGTTCACAGGAGCAGACCGCTGATAACTAAGAGGGCAACGTTACAACTGCAAAGAAGCTGGAAAACTAATCCTCGAATAGGGTGAAATATCCATGTAGCTCCCACAGCCAAAACAGCAAAACCTGCCTAGAATTTCTTATTAATCAGCTCCCATATAAGTGACTAATTTGCATGCGGTACTGAAGTAGTATTACTTGCCAATAAGATACAGTAGAAAACACTCCCAATAAGGCATGTAGGCCTCCGATTACCGAATAGAGGTGCCTCATCCGGTATGTCCAGGAACCTACAGTTAAACAGGCAGCAGAACCATTTATTTATAAGCAAGAAAGCTCTAATATCAAGTAAAAAAGAAGCATAACTTTCATTTTGACACAACATTTCACTTGGCAAGTCTCACAATTGACAAATAAACATCTCAGTATTGCTTAAGACAACATCGTTATCTCAGCCTATGTTCCTCCTTCCCTTTCTTTATACCGATACATGTCACATCCTTAGTCTTCAACTAAGTGCACGTGGAGCACTTGACAACTTGCTCACCATCTTGCTATGCCAACTTAGCCTAGATTACTACACTCAAGATCACTAGAGGAATGCTATAAGGAAGACAAGAGAAATTTTCTAAAGGAAGCTTTTCGTATTGTAAAGAACTTGAACTATTATTCTTGATGGCTTTACAAATGAATGGTCCTCTATTTATACTAGTCACCTAGGGGATAGTGTATAAATACTAATTGTTGCAAAATTCCCTTAATACTTACAATTAGGCTTCCCCTAAAATTTTCAACTTAGCTAGAAAGTTACAAAGATCTTCCTTGCAAATCCACAGAATTCTAAGATCTACCATGGGAAATCTCCCTATTTCTCTATAATATTCCACTAAGAACTAGTCTCCTTCCTATGTAATTCTTCCACCAAATTGGCAACTTTGGGCCATGTGGCACCTAAGTGGCATAATGACATGGCGGGTCATCACACTCTCCCCCACCCTGATGTTGTGACGACCGTGGCGCATTGTTGCTGCATAAACTTTCGAAACTTGTCTTTGAATTGCCACAAGTCTTTCATATCTCTCCCATGTGGCTTCCTCCGGTGATTGTCCCTTCTAGTGGACGAGGAACATGGTGGTGGCTTTTTGCCCTTGTCTTCGCCTAGCTTGGTAGTCAATGATAGCCTCAATCTCCCGATCATGTGAGGCAATGATAGTAATAAATGCTTGACTTGACTGGCCTCTACTCGGATCATCCTTGTCTTCATGGTACAACTTAAACATGATAGCGTGAAAGACAATATGGATCTTACGATGTGAAGGCATGTCAAGCTTTTATGAGATCTTGCCCACCTTGGCAAGGGTCCTAAATGGTCAACTGTACTTGCGAATCAAATTTTGATACACGCCCCATGGTGCCTTGAATTGTCTTGAATCAAACTTCACCATAACCATGTCCCCAACTCAGTAATACGTGGGATGCCTCTTGTTGTCCGCAATTTTCTTTATTCGCTTAGTTGCCTTGTCCAAGTAGGACTTAGTAGTGTCAAGCTACTCCTCCCATCCTTTGGTCATATGATGAGCTCCCAAACTCTTCCCCTCGAATGTGACTACCAAACTTTTCCCCTCAGACTGATAGTGAATATGAAGTCTACGGTTGTTGTTTCTTGGCTAACTTAACTCGTAGATTCACCCCACTATAAATTATAAGAAAATTGGGCTATGTCCAAGAGCTTTTCCCAATCCTTTTGATGCGGGCTCACAAAATGCTTCAAGTAGCACTCTAATAAGGCATTAACCCGCTCAGTCTATCCATGTGTTTGTGGGTGGAAACTAGTAGAGAAGTGCAGCTCCGTTCCAAGTATGTCAAACAACTCTCTCCAAAAGGTTCCGATGAAATGGGGGTCTCGATCACTGATGATATTCCTTGGTAAGCCTCAATACTTCACCACATTCTTAAAGAATAAATTGCAGCTTCCTTGGTTTAGCAACCTAGTGAGGTAGGCATGAAAGTAGCATACTTAGAAAATCTATCCATGACCACCATGATAGTGCCATATCATTCGAACATCGGTAGAGAAGTGATAAAGTTATAGTCATGCTCTCCCATGGATGCTCCGTAATTGGTAGTGGCTTCAAAAGTCCTCTGGATGCCTCTACTCAACCTTGTCTTATTGGCATACAAGACAAGTCCGCACATAACACTTTTATGTCTTCTCGCATGCACAACCAATAGTAGACCAACTCAACCAAGGGCCTAGTACAATGTTAGCCTGGATGACCGGCCCACAAGGTGTCACGACTCTCCCTCATAATACACCGCCTAATATCTCTAAACTTTGGTACGTAGACCCTCTATCCGGTGGTGAGCAATAGATCATCCTCCACCAAAAAGTGTCTCGTCCTCCTTTATAGCCTTTCGGATTCACAACTTGCTAAAGTGATGGCAACAAGTTAGATGTTCCGACTAAAGCATTAGCCACAACGTTACCCTTGCCCGGCTTATATTCTAGCATATAGTCAAACTCGGCCAAGAAATCCTGCCACCTAGCTTGCTTAGGTGTAAGCTTCTTGTCCGTAGGAAAGTAGCTAGTGGCTACATTGTCAGTCGCTCACAAACCTTTAATCGAGCATGTAGTGTCGCAATGTGCAAAGGCAACGCACAATGGCAGTCATCTCCTTCTCTTGTACTGTGTAACGTCGTTGTCTCGTTCAACTTACGGCTCTTGAATGTTATGGAATGCCTATCCTGCATTAGGACACCCCCAATGACAAATTTCAAATGCAACTGTATGCACCTCGAATGTGTTGGTGAAGTCGGGATGCCAAGACTGGCCTTTGTCATGGTTGCCTTAAGACCTTCAAATGCCTTTTGACAATGCTTCGTCCAAACCCATGATTTGTTCTTCTTTAGAAACTCGGCCAATGGTGCGGCTTTTCTTGAATAGCCACTAATGAACTGATGAGAGTAGTTAATAAGGCTAAGGAATGATCTCAACTCGGTTACCTTTGTAAGTGCCTCCTACTTCTGGATAGCCCGTACTTTATCCTCATACATGTGTAGCTCGACATTGCTAATGACATGGCCCAAAAAGTGCGCCTTTGATTGTGCACACTCGCACTTCTCCCTCTTAATGTATAGGTCATTCTCCCGCAAGACTTGGAAAACCTTTCATAAGTGCTCTACATGCTTCTCTAAGGAATCGTTGTAAATGATTGTCTCCTAAGTAGACTAACACAAATTGATCAAGGTATCTATGAAAAATCTTGCTCATAAGGGTGCAAAATGTAGCATATGTGTTGGTTAAGCTGAAGGGCATCACCAACCACTCAAAGGCTCTACATCTCGTACACATGTTGTATTCGACTCATCCCCTTCTGTAAATACGAACTTGATCTTATCCCTTGAAAAGATCCACCTTGGTAAAGTACTTTACTTGCCCTAGTATGTCAAATAAGTCAACAATAAGCGGGATCAGGTACTTGTTCTTCCTTATTAAGTACCGATAGTCTATGCATAAGAACAACGATCTATCCTTCTTCTTTTGGAACAACATTAGTGCACCAAGAGTGCCTTTGATGGGCGAATATGACCAACATCCAATAGCTCTTTCTATTGTTTCCTAAGCTCCTCCAACACAGGTGTTACCATTAGATAAGGGGCGAATGCAGGTGGCTTAGCCCCTGGGTGCAACTTAAACTTGTGATCCACCACAGCCTAGGAGGCAAGTGCTTCGGTAGCTCCTCGGGCATAACATCTTTAGTCTCCTCAAGTAACTTCCTTATTCAAGGTGGTAAAGTCTCTCAAGGACCGTTGTCTTCTTCCAAACTCACAATGGTTTCCATGAACATTGGCTCCCCATTTTGAGCCCTTTGACTAACTGCGTAGCCAATAGTTGTGCTTGGCTCGGTTCGTGTGGCATAGTCAATATAGGCACCATGCAAGGTACTTTTCAATTGCCTAATTTGACACCAACACCATTGGCTATACAATGAGCATTATGTTGCTTCTGCATTCACGGTCTTGACATGGGAGTTAGTTGGAGTGAGCTTTAACTCTAGTCTTTTGGTTGCGGCCTCGATAACAAAATTGTGAGTTGCTCTAGTGTCAAGTGTCCACTAGCTAGGTTGCTCGGACTCGGGTGCCGGTGTCCAATACGGGTGTGGATCTAAAGGTCGGATCCTTCATGAGCTAACTTTTAAGATTCGGAGATATGGATCCATGTATGGATATGGGTGCGGGGATTCGCCTAAAAATAATTTAAATAACTAAAAATAGAGTTATAAAACCTAAATTATGAGAATATTATGTGGAGAACTTAGGAGAATCTTGAAAGGAGATCAAAGGAAAAGGAGTGACATAGAAATTTCTATATAAAAAGTATTCCATTTCCTTTCACCTTAGTTTTTGTATTGATTACAGAAATCATTAAAATTGTCCAGACTTTCCCCATCAATTCTGGTCAAAGTACCCAAAATCGATTGACTAAATTGGACACAGATCCCATACCCAAACCCGCACCCACACCCACGTCGTGTCGACACGGGTATGACACCAAAAGAGAATAGTCTGAGCAACTTAGTCCACCAGTGCAGAGGGGGCTTGTTATCGATGGTGAGGTCCACATACTGATTTCTATTCTCGTCGGACTTGATAGATTGCTTTTAACAGTGCCACATAGTCCTACCATACCCAACTATGTTGCACTCAAATTTTCTCTTTGTGCTTGCTTCTTCCTTTCACGCACCATAACGTTGAGGCTCTTTAGGTCAGGGCAATTCTTGAATCCATGTGGCCCCCTGCATGCATTTTTCCCGACTGGCCTTTACTTTTCAACTTAGCTTTGACGGCTACTTGACTTCTTGAAATCGGACTTATAATAATCTTTAGTCTTGGGGGCATTGTTGGTTGGTCTCCTTGCTTTTGGCACGGTCTCCCCCACCTTTGACATTGCTACCCTTTGATTCCTCGCCTTTGCCTTTATCATACTTTCCATGCCTGAAATCCATCAAAGACTCGACCTTTATTATGGCTTGGTCTACATTTGTGACTTGTTGGCATAGCAACTCCTACTAAGTCTGATTCAGTAACCCATACATAAAGTGAAACAAGTCATCGCTGGTGAGGTTGAGATTTGAAGTGTAAGGGTAGTGAACTCCTTAACATAGTAGCATATCCTCCTTGTTTGCTTCAACTCTCTAAGTTTGTGTCTTGCCTCATACAAGACATTATTTGGGAAGAATTGTTGCTTGAACTTGACCTTGAATTGATCCCACGTGCTAATGGTGCACAAACCTCTCTCAATATCGGCCATCCACCTTCTCCACCATAGCATGATAGTCTCTGATAGGTATAACACAACAGTGTTGACCTAGGCGTCATCATACCTAATTTTGACATATATGAAGTAGTTCTCTAAGTGCCAAAGGAAGTTTTCCACTTATTGTGCATCACGAACACCTTTGATCATTGGTGTCTTGGGACCTCGATCTTAGCCTCCCTTATCACTATAACATACTTGGCTGCTTTAGTCATGCTATCGTCTACATGCTCCTTGGATTCCTCCATTTTCGCCTTCATGGTATAGATGGTGATCAACACCTGCATGAGTCTGCATTATAAGGTAATGATGGGTTGCCTTTGCTCTGTCTCGGCCTGCATACACCCCTCCAAGTTATTTTAGATGCTCTCAATCTCTTCAACACTAAGGCCTTCAAGAATGCTAAGGGTGCCCTCAACTTTCCCTATGCGCTGCCCAAATATCTCAATGACATCCATCCCTCATTAACCTTCCTAACCCGCTCTCTACCGAGGGAGATGTCCTCGGATAGGACCCCACTTTATCCTCACTCTCCTCTGTGGCAGATGGTTCCTCGGACATAAGCCCTTTGCTTGACACAACCTAGGGCGGCACCTCCTGGCTCTTATTAGCGACATTCCTCTTTTTGTTACGGGCCTTCTTGCCGACAACATCCTGGGTGATTAGCTATATTGGTTTCTCCATTGTTTGTCATTCCCTAGTCGCAACCTTCGTTCTGATACCACGTTGTCGTCTCTTAAGTCTTCAACTCAGCGCACATGTGACATTTGAATACTTGCTCACAATCTTGCTATACCAAGTCAGCCTAGATTACTACACTCAAGATCGCTAAGGGAATGCTAGATAAGGAAGATGAAAAATTTGCTAAAGGAAGCTTTTTGTATTACAGAGAACTTGAATTGTTTTTCTTGATGTCTTTACAATTGAATAACCATCTATTTATACTAGTCATCTAGGGACTAGTGTACAAATATTAATTGTTGCATAAGTCCCTTAATAACAAATAAAGGCTTCCTTTAGAATTTTCGACTTAGCTAGAAAGTTGCAAGGATCTTCTATGCAAATCCATGGAATTGTAGGACCTACCATGGGAAACCTCCCTATTTCTCTATAATATTTCAACTAGTCTCCTTCTTAAATACACTTTCCAAATGGGCAACTTTGTGCCAAGAAGTGCCTAAGTGGCATGATGACATGGCAGGTTATCACATACAACCTGCAGATTATGACCCTCAAATGTATTCATTTAGTTGATTACACGAAAGAATCCTAATTAATAGTGTGCTGCAGTTAATAGAAAATGGAAGAAGAATCAAAATATCTGAAAACTTAGCTAGAATCCACGCAAAATATCCTATTATGACAGAGTCACTAGACAAACAGCATTTTATTCTATAGAAATAGAACTTACCAGAATTGCTGGCCACTCTATTCACAATTAGGTATGGACAGAAATTGCCAAAGCAGGAATTTACAAAAATTTCAGGTAGCATAAGAGAAAAATTAACTGAATTTACAAGTAAAACATGAACATTATTACGGAAACAGAGATGCGCAATAGAAAATCGAAATACTGAGGATGAAGATTGTTAGAAATTGATGGCAGCAAAATCAAAATGTTGAGAATTATGTGATTAGATTGGAGGATTAGCGCTTACAAATTGTTTTCGTCTTCATAGATAGACATTTTCTCTTTGAGAAATTCTCTTCGCCAAACTCCCACTTCAAAACAAACCACCGTGTTTCGTTCTGTATACAAAGGTTTTTTTTTTCTCTTCCTTATTTTAATTCTAAATTTCTTTTTTGGCTAAATAAATTAAATTTGTCATTAAATTTCATTCAGATATTGAATCACTAGTACTTATTTGGATTGAACACGTGAACGTATGATAAAATAATTTTATCAAGCATTTTCGATTCAAATTTTAGAGAAAACTTTTTAAGTGTCCAATATATATATATATAAGTTAACTACTTACCATATGCCAGCTCGTTTAATTATATCAATTAACTTCCATAAGTTAATTTTACTATTTAATAGATGTTTAAGAAGATATAAAAAAAAATGAATATAAATGTATAATATGTACATTCTTCTTTTCAAATGCTTGCCACTCTCCTCTTCATTGCTTTTTCAATTTTTATTTGTTTGTGTTAAATCAGTAAATAGATAATATGTATTTATGTTACTCCATAATTATTACTCACTCAATATCAACTTATTTGGCTTAATTTAAAGTATAGTCAAACTAATCAATGTTTGATGTGATTTAGATATAATTTTTTTTTTATATATTAAAAAAAAATAAAAAATTATATACTTAGAAATTACACAAAGAGTACTACATTTATTACTCTATTACATAATTAATCTAATATATAAGCGAACAATAACTAGGACGAACACAACATCCCACTGTTGTACCAACAACAGTCAAACATGTACAATAGCAGTCAAACATGTACAATAGGCACTTATTATTTTTGGTACTTTCTGGCCTAATTTGATTGGCTGAAAAACACTTGGAAAGACTCCTCATCTCCACGTGTGACTAGCTGAAATTATTTTTGCTTCAAAATGTCACGACTCGAGCCTACGCCCTGGACTTGGTCGGCACTCGAGAACAATTACTGATCCCCAAGCTAACCCTCATCCTGTCTGATTACAAGCGGAATACTAACTCAAGCATACATAAGCATCAAATTGAAAGAAACGTTTAATCAATAGTTTATTGAATCTCAAAATTCTATGAATATATTGAGTATAAAACATAAATTTAAATAAAACATCTGAAACTGAAAAACTCTCCAAAACTGTCTATCTATGAAGCCTCTAATGTATACAAGGATGAGTGTTGGGACAAGACCCGCGACTCCTCAAGAGAACTACTAGTAACAACTCATAAAAACCGGAGTCCTCCAGAAGCAAGGAGGTCTTACTCAAAAGCTGAGGAAATGATCTCAACGGACTCTTGTTGAGGATCCTAAGAACCTGTATCTGCATCATTAAAAGATGCAAGTCGAATGACATTAGTACATTAAATGTACGAGTATGTAATATAGTTGAATAACAAATAACTGAATGAAAGGACTACTATAGATATAGATATATACTCAACTAGATATAGATTACTTTTTTACTAATTTGAAAGTAGATGTAGGGCGTGAGGACGAACTAGTCCAACACTATGATAGCCTTACATACCTGAAAGAACAAGGTTCTTGATGAATCTTGAAAAGGAACTTGAATAAAAGCCTTGCAACCCTAGCTTGAAGGAGAACAATCAAGAAAACCTTTTTTGAGATTCTTGAATTAGTTTCTTGAAATTTCTATGGCCAAGAATTATGATTTTCATTAGTAATTCATAATTGTATGGAGGAATTTGAGTTGGAAAGAATGGAATTCTTGGAGAAAAACATACCTTGAAGAAAAATCTAAAGATTCTTGAATGGAGTCTTCTACTTTGATTTTTTCTTAAGTTTTTGCCTTAGGGTTTTGAGAGAGAAGAAAATGAGGGATTAAGAGATGAAAATCTGATTGTTTTGAGCCTTTAATTAGTCAAGAAATTCATTTAGGTTTTCTTAGAGGTAAAAAGAGAAAAACGACCTTTTTTAATATTTTCCCGTCGGCTAATTCGTCACTGCACTGTATCAGGTTACTAAAATGGTCATAACTTTTTAATCAAAACTCAGATTGTTACGAAATTGGTGGCTTTGGAATGAAGATTCAAATACCCACGTAGCTCTTTATATTCTAAGAGATATGGTAGTTTGAAGTTGACCCAAAGAGAATCTTACATCAAAACTTAATCGGTAAGGAAGCTTTCAACTCTATTTTGTGCTAGGAGTTACTAGTGACCTTAATTGATATCCAAAATCATTTCCACGCTAAAGAATTTACCTTTACACATATGGTCAATTTAAGAATCACCCGATACGACCTTACATGTAAATGAAGAATAGTTTGGGTCTTAATTTAGAAATTTTTGTGGTGTTACAATATCTCCCTCTTAGGATCATTCGTCTTCGAATGATGGTTAAACTGAGGATGGGAGGGAAAATAATTACTATCACTACCTCTCTTGACTTCTGAGCTTGCCTACTAACATAGGCTGAACTGATTGATACTAATAGTTTTAAAACTGGACTAGATCACATAAGTCACGAACGATATGAGTTTGAACATAGTCACACTCTATCTGAAATTATTTGACATAAAGCTAGGATATCTGGGCACGAAATAAGAATAGGAATACTATGCCTTGAGTGATATGACTGATAGCTTTTAAGCATAGCAACGATTCTCAACTATGCTCTCTTTTCTGATAACTACACTTCATTAGCTGCATCTCAAAGCTCCCACTAGAGTATATGACTACTCTTACAAATGTCTAAGTCAAATCGCTTGGTAAGCCTAATCTCTAATTCAGAAGGTGCTAAACATGAGATGGTTATACTTATCTAAACCACAAGATTTAGGTTCTATACCTCTATAGGGAATCTCATCCCAAGAATACTTCTCCCTGTAACTACATTCAACCAACCTTGAGCCCATATCAAGAAACACCTAATGCATCATGCATTTGTCAATATGTTAACAACACCACATTCAAGCTTAGAACCCTAACCACTCAATGAACTCCTACTAACCAACTTTCTAAGAATTTCTCATTCTTTCATCATCTCTACCAACTGAATTTCACTCATTATTACCAGAAACTGACTTATTACTCATTGTAAAATCTTATCTCCTTTTTCCTCCACATTTATAACCTTAGATGAAATAAACACACCAACACAATCACAACAAGAAAATAGCTATTGTCTTCTCTATCATCACACCACTACTATCAACAACACCACTCTCAACTAAAAAGGATCACTGAGAGAGCTTAGGGTGAAAGATCATAAGCACAATTAATTCGAGATATCTGATATAAGAATATGCATGGCATAACATTATATTACTAGCCATTGAGAGTAAATCATGAATTTGCGAGACGAATCATATTATGAGACATGAGTGCTTATATGAATAGGTACATATCATGGGGATGATATCTATAACTTTATGGAGTAAGATTGAAATCAATGGGCTAAAGTATTTGCCCCTCATTCTCAAAATTGAGCTTAGATCTGAATCTCTCTGAAGTGTATGAGCATAGGTCATAGACACAATTCTGATATTGGGAATATCAACAAGATGTTGTAATAACTAGACTTGAGGAATACAGAAGATTTTGAACGGATTGATATATCTCTAAAACTCTTTCCGAAGACATCACTATCTCATTCTCAACAATTGACTTGATTTATCATCTTATCATCTCCCCCTTAGAATTGAAACTGACACTTTAATGCTATGGATCTATTCCATCATCTCTAAACTGGTCTACATTCACTTTACTCTAATACTCGGAAAAGACTTATCTCATGGCTACTGAACTCTCCATATGCAGGTACTAAGACTTGTTCTAAGATCTCTTTCTAAGATGATTCTCTTAACCTCTTCTCATTGGCTTATAAGGCCACTTTAAGGCCACTTAATCTAACTGTTAATAATCTGCCTTCTTCTTCTTAGCCTACTAAGAACATCCTTCTAGGTTCATATCAACCTAACTGGAGGAAGCTTTGAACTATATTTAAGAGGTTCGTCATTGACTATATAAAATCCTTTCTATCAAACTCTTAAGGGTAATAATTAATGCTTACATTAGTCTACTCCACATTGATAGCTCAAATATACTATCTAGGCACACATGAAAACTCATAAACTTAATTAGAACCTTATCTGACTATATACGATCTCGGGTACACCTCTTAAAATTCTTGTTAATCTAGTGACTTAGTCATACTTCATTTATCTCATCTAAAAGTCAGAATCTCACTCTTGTACCACTCATATTCATTGCAGCTAACATCTTAATTCCTTGCCTACTCTATGTCAAGTCTACCAGATCAGATCTCAAAACTAACATTATCCCCCTCATGTTGCCATCTTTTTTACCACGATACTCATCTCAAATTCAAGCCTACTGTCTATTACTAATCATGAATATCAATATAATTGCTCACATACTATACTAACTCATTACTAATAGATAAAATTAAGAAATACTCACCCACTAAGATTTCATGACAACTAGTCAGTCTTTATGTTCATTCTACCTATTTACAGATTACCGACAATCCCTTCCACAACTTAAGTACTATTTACCCACTTACTATACATCATTACTTAATTAGTTCTATAATCCTCTGAATATCATAGGGCTCTCCTTTTAAAAATCATAAGCATAGATTAAATCTATTGCATGAGGAATACTCGGCTCTTCTATTCAACCCTTATACTTGGCCGATACTAATGCATTGACACCTCATCATAAACTTCTTTCTGGTTAAAGTATACTCTAACTCATCCTTACTAGTAACTATTACTCTACCTTCTATCATGAAATCTTCACAAACTCATCACTTCTTAGTCTACCTATAAGGAAAAACTCATCATTAATAACTTACTCGATGCATGACTACCATAACATAATTTGCCTCATCACTATCTCCCTTTCTTAGATTACTGAACTTCTGTATGAATTCTTCTAACTTTGGGCACTTATACTACTACTGCTTATAACCTCATAACTCATACTATCTTTTCGGGTGCAATTACTACCCAAGCTCTAAAACACGCTTCCTCACAGGGGTCTCAACTGAAACAAGGTTTACAGAAAAGAGTTTGGGAATACATCTCGCCTTTAGCTCAACCGCACGATTCACATGAATAAGAGTGCATTCTTTCGAATATGAACACTTAAACTCACTCACAGGCTTCTCTCAAGCCCTTATGAAGTCTCATGACTTTCTCAAGACTTTTGATGAGAGTAATTCATCGATAAGGATCTGGCTTTGCTTTTTAACTACCTTAAGTATGAGGGGTAGCCGAATGAATATGAGAAACACATGAGTTTGAATAAGTTACTTATGACACAACTCTATTGCACGATTTAGAGTATTAAAGAAGGAAAACTTTTCCTAAATGTCTGTAGTCCCTCATTTATAGAATTGGGGCCCTCACAACCATAAATAAGATCCTACTAATACGGTTTCATAGACACCCTAGGACACTTGAACTCTATGCTCTGATACCAAGTTTGTCACGATCCGAGCCTACACCCTGAACGTGGCCGGTACTCGAGAACCATAATGGTCCCTAAGCGAACCCTCATCTTGGCTGACTACAAGTGTAAGACTAACTCGAGCATACATAAGCATCAAATTGAAAGAAACGTTTAATCAATATTTTATTGAATCTCAAAATTCTCTGAATATATTGAGTATAAAACATAAATTTAAATAAAATATACTAAACTGAAAGACTCTCCAAAACTGTCTATCTATGAAGCCTCTAATGTATACAAGGATGAGTGTTGGGACACGACCCGCAACTCCTCAAGAGAACTACTAGTAACAATTCATAAAAAACTGGAGTCCTCCAAAAACACGGAGGTCCTACTCAAAATCTGAGGAAATGATCTCAACGGACTATTGCTGTGGATCCTAAGAACCTGTATCTGCATCATTAAAAGATGTAGGTCGAATGACATCAGTACATTAAATGTACGAGTATGTAATATAGTTGAATAACAAATAACTGAATGAAAGGACTAAAATAGATATAGATATATACTCAACTGGATGTAAAAAAATAAAGAAATGAAATCATTACAACTTTACAAAATACTTACTCATCTCTAAACTCAATATATTAAGTGATATAATAAAATATACTTTTAACTCTATTTGGGAGATTCTCTTACCGATAACCATCACTATGAGCTACGTGATGATACACCATCTCGCCCACGATGTCAAAACTGTCATATACCTTGCTGGGGTATATAATATCTCAACTAAGTAGATCCACTAAGATCTGTCTGAAGGCACTAAGGATTCATCTAAAAAGTATGATCATGTACCCATGTTGGCATACATGGTTTATGAAGAATTTGAGTTGTCTGAACTTATCCACATATCGGTGTTCAATACTACTCCCAATAATATATACTCATGCTAAATGTTTAAAAACATACTCTTCCTCTGGTTTGAGATAATTTTTCAAACTATCCTCTTAAAAGAGGTAACTGCTCTTCAAATATCTTTGAACTAATAACTTATTGAGAAATCAAAGTTTTTCTTTTATCAATGTAAAAACTGATACCTTTGGGAATATTTATCTCCCTTATACTCTTACTCAATTCATACTTGAAAACTCTTTCTCAAAAATATATCAAAATCATATTGTGATATGATCATTGTTGACTTGAGAAGTCATGCTGCATAAATATTGATGGCATAACTAGATACCATACTGGTTAAACATTGATGACATACTCGATTGTCATACTAATCATGTTTTGGAAACTCTTTCTCAAAACTCATCTTTACTTCCTCAAAAACTCAGTTTAAAACTCAAGTGTTGGCTTTAAAAACTTGTCAAGATTTATAACTCAATTCATAGGGTTCATGCGGAATTATGGACATGAACGACTAAACTCAGGGATCTTAATAGCAGTATTGAAACTTAGTACTCAGAACTCAACGATACTATCGTCTAAAAAATACTCAATTCATAGGGTTCATGTTGAAATATAGACATGAACGAATCAACTAAAGAATCTTAATGCATAACATATATCAATTCAATAATTAGGAATAGAATTTCAAAAAGAATCTGAAACTCAAGAACTCAAAATCAACTAATCTCAAGAATACTCAAATCTAGGGATAGAATCCTAGATTACTCTTTTACTCATTTAAAATAGATGTAGGGCGTGAGGACGAACGAGTCCAACACTATGATAGCCTTACATACCTAAAAGAACAAGGTTCTTGAAGAATCTTGAAAAAAGAACTTGAATAGAAGTCTTGAAACCCTAGCTTGAAGGAGAACAATCAAGAAAACCTTTTTTGAGATTCTTGAATTAGTTTCTTGAAATTTCTATAGCCAAGAATTATGATTTTCATTAGTAATTCATAATTATATGGAGGAATTTGAGTTTGAAATAATGGAATTCTTGGAGAAAAACTTACCTTGAAGAAGAATCTTGCAAAAGATTGAAAGAATTTTGAATAGAGACTTTGATTTTTCCTTAGGTTTTTGACTTAGGGTTTTGAGAGAGAAGAGAATGGGGGATTAAGAGATAAAAATCTGATTGTTTTGAGCCTTTAATTAGTCAAGAAATTCATTTAGGGTTTTCTTAAAGGTAAAAAGATAAAAACAACCCTTTTTAATATTTTCATGTCGGCTAATTCGTCAATGCACTTATCAGGTTACTAAAATGGTCATAACTTTTTAATCAAAACTCAGATTGTTGTGAAATTAGTGGCGTTGGAAAGAAGATTCAAATACCTTTAATTTGATAGGTTATGGGCCACATAACTCTTTATAATCTAAGAGATATGGTCATTTGAAGTTGACCTAAAGAGAATCTTAACATCAAAACTTTATCGGTAAGGAAACTTTCAACTCTACTTTGTGCTAGGAGTTTCTAGTGACCTTAATTGATATTCAAAATCATTCACACACTAAAGAATTTACCTTTACACATATGGTCAATTTAAGAATTACCCGATACTACCTTACATGTAAATGAAGAATAGTTCGGGTCTTAACTTAGAAATTTTTGGGGTGTTACACAAAAGTTTTGTCTCTCTCTCTCCGTCTCCTTCAACTCGCTCTCTTTCTAGATCTAAAATGGTGAATTTATTTTATTTTTTTGTGCATCTCTCACCAAAGTCAAAAACTATGACTAATATTTATGATATTCATTGTTGGGTTTTAAAATATTTAAATGGAAAATGAAGAGTTGCGACTTTTATGAAGAGTTGTGACTTTTATGAAAAGTTTTAACTTTTATGAAGAGTTGTGACTTTTATGAAAAGTTGCAACTTTTATGAAGAGTTGTGACTTTTATGAAAAGTTGTGACTTTAATGAAAAGTTGTGGCTTTTATGAAAAGTGTGACTTTTATGAAAGGTTGTGACCTTTCCGAAGGCACAATAAGCATTTGTTTACACTACCCTTTGTTGTCTATAAATAGAGGGATTTTGTCTCATTATAAAGGAACCAATTTTCTGGACTTCTTTTACTACTACTAAATCTAGTATTCTAAGTGTACTTTACTGCCGTTGAGTGGTTCGCTGACATCGTGGTTTTAGGTACCGATACACCGGTGAGTAAGATCGTTCTATCCTAGGAGGATATATTCCATTAACCTCGGGTACTTGAGGGGAATAATTTTCTTAAGGGGACACTGTGCATTCAGTGGGCTTGATTTTCTTCTTTGAGAAAAATATTTTGTATATTGTTTCTAATCTGTTTTTGATTCTATTTTCTCTACTAGTTTTAATTTTCTAGTTTTGAAAATACTCTTTAAACTTTGTTGTTTCTTACCAAGTTCTTCAAAGTTTGTTCTAAGTATCTTAGGAATACAGGATAGACAACAATCTTAAGGAAATTATTATACTGTTGGTATTTCTTGTATTTTAATGATTGAGGGAAACAAATCATGGAAGTAGAAGATTAATGCACTACTTCTCCAAATTTTGATAAACTGTTTAGAAGTGTCGAAATGAGAATGTACCAGAAAAATTGATGGTATTCCGGTTAAAGATTACACCAGGTAACCTTCTTATTATTTATCTAAGGAGGAAAATAGTTTCTAAAAGTTAACTCTTTTGACATTTATCATGTGTGTCTTTGGAAAAAAAATTGCAAACCATATGTTTTTGAATGAATTTTCCTTGGCAAATAGTGTTGCCTTTAAAATTCTTTAGTTTGCAGAATGAGATATAAATATTTTACCAAACTACTGAACGGTAGTTCTAGCGCTATGGTGGCACGCCATCCCACCCCTATACCCAGAAATCTGACGAATTTTTCTTCTGAATTTCGGGTCCTAACTCATCTAGAATCGATTAGTTTCCTCCAAACTCCTTTTGATTCAAAAAACCCAACGCGAAATTATCAAAATTCCACCCAAAATCTATCAATAAATACCACTCATTCGCAACACCCTCACCTCAAGAACTCAAAACCTCCATTGTTAAAGAATGGGACAAAACTCAAGAACTACTCAAGAATCTTTACATAAACGGTTTCATGGATGAATTAATGGAAGGATTACATGATTGGCGTGAGGACGAACAATTCCATCACTATGATAAGCTTACATACCTCGAAACAACGCTTGTTCTTGGTGAAATTCCTCAACCCTTGAATGAACGCTTGAAAACTCTCTTTTCCTCTTCTTGAAACTTCGCTCTAAAAATCCTAAGTGTTTTGAACGTGAATGGGTATTTTAAAATCTGATTAAACTCTTAAATTGGGTCAGGAAAACATGTTATGCCAAGTGGGAAAAAGAAAAAGACCAAAATACTCTTTCCTAAAACGAGTGGAATGCCTTAAATGGAGAGGCCTCACTCAAACAGATAACTTTTTACTCAGAGCTCAAAATTTAGCAAACTTGGCGGTGTTGGAAAGAGGGCTCAAAGACCTTTAATTTGATAGATAATGGACCATCTAATTCTTTATGTGTTAAAAGATATGGTCGATTGAAGTTGACCCAAGTAAAAATTTCATAGTGAAACTCAATCGATAAGAAAGCTTTCAACTCCACTTTATGCTAGGGGATTCTAGTGACCTAACACCTAAGAAAATTTAGAATCACTCGGTATAATCTTATTCACAAATGAAGAATGATTCGAGTCTTTACATAGAAAATTTGGGGGTTACATGAGGAGTTTCTACTTGAATGAGTTTTGAGGGAAAATGACTTGGTTTGTAAAAAAGAATTTGTTATTTCCTGTATTCAGATTAGCAAACCAGAAATATAAAAGATGACAAGAAAAAGAAAAGAACTATCCGAGTCCACAGAACCCACTACGTTTCCTTAAGAAATTTAATCTCCTCAAGTACCCGAGGTTGTAGATTAATTCCTCCCAAAATTAAATAGATTAACCATTAAAGAAGTAGCGGTACCTCAAACTTCGATAATTTCAACGAACTCAAAAGGACAGCAACGAATCACACACACAAACACGATCGATTTTATTTTGTAAGAAATGTATGCAAAAGAAGGGAAGAATTCAATGCAGAAAAGTGAGAGAAAGTGTCTCTATTTATAGCCAACAAAGGGTAAAAGTCACAACTTTTTGGATAAAGGACAACCTTTCATAAAGGTCACAACCCTTTGGAAAAGGCACAACCTTTCAAATGGTCACAACCCTTTAGAAAAGACACAACTTTTCATAAAGGTCACAACCCTTCGGCAAAGTCACAATCCTTCAGGAGAGTCACAATCCTTCATTTCCTATTCATACCTTTAAAACCCAACAATCCCCCACATGAATAGGGAATGACTATTGTTAAAACATATGCATGAAAAGTTGTGTGATTTGTAAGTAAGGATTGGTTGCATCTGGATAAGTGGGTTTCCCTTTGAACTTTCCATAGTGAACATATATCGGATATACTCGGTCAATCGGTAGATATGATATCTTTGAACCATTGATCTTTGGTTATACCTAGAAAACATAAGTCACACAATCAACCCTTGAACTGTTTTTGGTTCTCATTGTTTTGTTCGTTTCAGCCATGATCACGTCTTGGTTTATGAGTGCGTAGAGAACTGGCCTTACCAGATTCTCCTTGAAGCGGCTTACACTTCACACTTACATAGGTGATTTCTAAATGTGTTATTCCGTAGATACACCATTTGATATACCCTGTATCAAACTTAGAAACCATTAAAAAGTCCTAATGCCTTTATCCTTGTTACTGAACATTGTCTTATCATGAGAATGGACCATATAAAATATTTTGACAATGTTGAACCGTCATTAATGACTTTGTTTGATCTCCTTGAACCTAGATCTTGGGATCTTTAGTCTTCTAGGTAGAGTTACCGCCACAATGACTTGTTCTCGGCCATAGTCTCATTCCCTTTGATAATATATCAACTCCCTCTCTAGTTAGGCCTTTTGTTAGTGGATCTGACACATTATCCTTTCACTTTACATAGGCAATTATGATAATTCCGCTAGAGAGTAGTTCTCTAATGATATTATGCCTACGTCATATGTGACGAGACTTTCCGTTATACATTATGCTCCATGCCCTACCTATTGCAAATTAACTCTCACAGTGTATGCATACTGGAGCTTAATGTTTGGGCCAAAAATCTTTCAAGAAATTTCAGAGTCATTCAACTTCTTCACCGACCTTATCTAGAGTGATAAACTCAGATTTCATAGTAGAGCGAGTGATACATTTCTGTTTGGAAGATTTCCAAGAGACTGCTCCTACATCAAGAGTAAATACATATCCACTCGTGGATTTTACTTCATTTGACCTGGTGATTCAATTTACATCATTATATTCTTCCAATACTGTTGAATATTAGTTATAATGCAAAACAATAGTTTTTAAGTATGTTTTAAATACTCCAAAACTCTTTTCATTGTCATCCAGTGTGTTTGATTGAGATTACTCGTGAACCGATTCAGTTTACTAATAGCACATGTTATATCTGATCGCGTACACTTCATGATATATATCATGTTTCTCAATACTCTAGCATAATACAATTGTGAGTCACTTTTGCCTTCATTCTTTTGAAGTACAAAGCTCACATTTATTGGAGTCTTGACAATATTGAAATCCAAATATTTGAACTTGTCAAGTACCTTTTCAATTACATCAACAACTTCAGTGTCTTTCATATGGAAGTTACTTTTTAGCATATACTTAGTAGCATTTATGTCAGAAGTGTCTCTTTTGATGATCGACATGACATCAACATAAACAAACAATGACCTTGTGATTTGAGGTGTCTTTAATGTAAAATACATTTATCACAATCTTGAATTCATTTGTCAACATAGTTTTGTCAAACTTCGCATGTCATTATTTGGGCGCTTGTTTTTAGTCAATAAAGTGACTTAACAAGTTTACACACTTTCTTTTCTTTAATAGGAACCACAAAGCCCTCGGTTTGTTCCATGTAAATTCCTTCCTCCGATTTTTCATTTAAGAAAGTTATTTTCACATCCATTTGACGAATTTGAAGGCCATATACCGCAACTAGCGTAATTAACATCTGAATTGATGTAATCGTAGTTAGTGTCTATTATGTGTCAAAATAATCAATATCTTCTTATTGTCTAAAACATATGACAACAAGTCTTATTTTGTATTTGTCAATAGTTCCATCAACTTTCTTTTCCTTTTGTAGATCCACTTTGAACCCAAAGGTTTATTTCCTGGAGGAAGATCAACCAACTCTCAAGTATGATTGCTCAAGATTGAATCTATCTTACTATTGACAGCCTCTTTCCGAAGAGGATGAGTCCACAGAAGACATAGCTTCTTCGAATATATGGACTCATTTTCAAGAAAAAATGTTACAAAATCAAACCCAAAGGAAGTAAATGTCCTTTGACATTTACTACGCCTCTGAATCTCTTTATTAAGTACATTCTCCTTTGGTTCATTCCAAGGTCGTTTAGACCCTATACTTGACTAGCCGACGGTTTGGACTTATGAACCATAAATCAACATGCTTTACTATTTGTAGCATATCCAATGAACATACAATCCACAGTCTTAGGTCCTATTTTGACCCTTTTGGGAATAGGCACTTGGATTTTTTCTGGACACCCCCACACTATGAAATATTTCAAGTTGGATTTTCCTCATTTCCATTTCTCATATGGAATAGACTGTATTGGAAATTGTAGATCACTATCTTTCAGGAGTTATTGCTTGTATATAGTTTAAGAGGCGACAAACAATTCTCTATCAGGATACAACAAAGCCTGAACAAATAAAACTTTTTGTTGCTCCCTTTCTTAACAAACAAAAGTTTTTGTTACTCCCTTTCTTAACAAATAAAACTTTTTGTTTCTCTCTTTCTGAACAGACAAACTTTTTGTTGTTCTCTTTTGCTATAATGATAGCTTCCCTCCACAACTTTTGTGGTAAACCTAAACTTATAAGTAGAATATTCAACATTTCCTTCACAGTTTGATTTTTTCCTGTCAGCAATTTCATTAGATTGAGATGAGTATGTGCAGTAATTTGATGGATTATTCCATTTTCCAAATATATTTCTGCAAAAAAAGATTCATACTCTTCACATCTACCACTTCTGATCATGACAATCTTTTTATCCAACTGATTTTTCAACTTCAGCTTTATATTTCCTAGACGTTTCTATTGCCTCAACCTTACCATTAAGCAAATAAACATAACAGTATCTAGTGCAATTGTTAATAAAAGTTATGAAACCCTTTTCCCACCACAAGATGGTGTTGACTTCATATCACAAATGTCAGTGTGAATCAATTCTAAGAGATTAAAATTCCTTTCAACAAATTTATAAAAATGCTTAGCATACTTAGATTCAACACAGACTTGACATTTTTATTTATTTCACTCAAAGTTAGACAAAACTTCTAAGTTTATCAGTTTGACTCAAGCAAATAAGAACAAGAAGAAATACTGAGTTTGAAGAGACCTTTTGTGAGGCAACTTTTTCCCACAAATATTTTGTTCTATACTTTTCATACCTTTGTCAAATACAAACACTGTTTTAGAGTCAGCACCTTGTTAGATGTCCTTTTCAGAAGGACCTTTCCACAAAATTCAATTTGGTTGTTATAAAATTACCCATGACCATAGTCTCATCAGTCCAATAAGGGCAATATGATCCAAATGTTTGTTTTACAACATAAACATGACAGATCATTTTTCACCAATGTTCATGTCTATACAAATAAATTTATTTTAATAGATATTTGTGGGCTAACATAATACAAGATTGTCATTGAATTTCATATCTTGTACTTTAAAATTTAAATTAGATAGTAAGTCTAATTTTGTATTTATCACAAGGAAAGAACCTCCCACATTTTAAATATGATCTCCAAAATATTTTTCAAGTATTTGAAATTATTTTCCACATATTTTGTTTCTCATGCTTTCAAATTGTATACCATCAAAATATACATTGGCAACATGAAGCCTTCTTTTGGAGATTTAATCCATAGAAACACCCATTGCAGCCACAAAAATCACTAATTTTATGTCACTATTATTTTTTTTCTTTCTATCATAATTAGACAGACCACATTGTATTTAGAATACTAATAATAAAGAATCAATCTTTATACAACTTGTTTCTAGTTTAACAATGAAGTTTTAATATTCTTCTAATCGTTAGCCGAATGAACCTTGAATTCTGATGAAGTTTTTATATTCTTCGAATCAGTTTCCGATTCAGGCAGAGTAGAAAACCAAAAAGGCTTTAATCTCCAAAAACCTTAAATACAACACTGTTTCTAGTTAACGATGAAGTTTTTACATTATTCAAATCGTTTAGCCTTAATATTCCTGACAAAGTTTTTGTACTTTTCAAGTCAGAATATTCATTCAAACAGAGTAATTAACAAATTGGTGAAGTTTCTATATTCTTCAAACCAATGCACAATCTGATTTGTTCGGTGAAATTCTTATATTCTTCAAAATAAAGGAGTAAAAAAGCAGAAGATTTTAGTCTCCAAAAGTCAGACACAATCAAATTTCACATGGAGTAGAAAACTACAAAAGTTTTTTTTTCCTCCTCTAAACAGAATATATATTAATATTAAGGCCTAACACATCGGTGACCCCCTAAAGTTGACACGATGTTTTACTTAGACACCTTAACTGGACGATGTTCATTTTAGACACCTCATGTAGTCATTTTGACACTTTTTTTTAATATCAACAAAAATATAAAATGTGTGTGTTACACTCGCGAATGATGTGTAAAGTGATGAATTAAATGATGACATTTGTCATTTGTAAAAATCAATTTTTAAATAATTAATTTTGATTAAAAATAAAAGTTGACCAATGAATTAATGAAACATGGCCCAAATAATTACAAAATAAAATAAAATTTAAATTAATAAAAGAAATTCCCCAACCCCAACCATGTCTTCTCCAAATAACCACCCACCCCCACCCCCACCCCCACCCCACCCCAGCGTTGTCTTCTTCAAATCCCCTATCCCTTTTGAAGAACCCCTCCCCCCCTCCCTTCCCCACCATAAAATTCCTCTCCTGATTGTGTTCTGCAAAATACCCCCGCCGGTGTCAATAAATCTGAGCACCATTGAAATTTGTTTTCTTTTTAAAAAAAAGCCGATCACTTTCTTCCTTTTTGTGGCCTAATAAATAGCTTGATAGTGAATAGAAGATTTTTGATAGTTCAAAGAAGTTTTTAAATTAGTTTAAAAAATTTACTCCATCATTTTACTAAAACCTTCATTCAAATTTAACTTGGACAAAATGGTGACTGGAAATGGGGAAGAAGAATTGAAAAAATAACTAAAAATGAAATTAAAAACCCTTTCACGCGCAGGTCAATGAGTGTGATACACTCAGTATGGAATGTAAGCAAAAAGTGTCAAAATGACACAACAAAATCCTACATAAAGTGTCTAAAATGAATATCGTCCAGTTGAGGTGTCTAAGTGAAACATGTTGCCAACTTTAAGGGGCCACTGATGGGTTAGGCCTAATATTAACAAAGATATATTCTGAGATCATCACATAATGATCATCTATCCTAATATTTATGAAATAAATTTCATATCTTATAAAGGATAGAAAAAAAATCAAGAGAAATAAAGATAGAATCTGATTTTTACTCCCATTGAATCATATTCTATCTGTCAGCAATGATTCCATGCAAGTCACTTTTCTTGCTAATTTTGTTTCCCCATTTTCCATCATATTCCAATTTTCCTTAGAAGCCATTGAATTTCAACGAGAAATTCAAACTCGTGTTCAAATATTGTTAGGAAACACCATCTATTCATTTACTTCTTCTCTTAGTTGTATAAAACCAAAAATATAGGAAAAATAATTAAAGTGCACATCTTAGCCTTTATGCACAAAATATCTTTTTTCATTGAAAAGAAAACTGAAGGGGTGCAATGCTTGAATGCACTTGCAAAGAAAATAGAAATAATCTTACCCATCCAAGAAAAACTTACTATAGAAAATATACTCGAACATATTAAAGTAGTACTAATTCATCTTAAATCTCTTTTATCATATGATAAAATAATTCTCTTTCTCTTCTTTTTTTTTTCCAACAAAAAGAACACATAAAATAAAAGTAATTTTCTTAACACAGAAAATACCGACAATATTAAATTTCTTAAGCTTGTTATTTCTTGTATTCAGATTAGCAAACCAAAAATAGAAAAGATGAAAAGAAAGAGAAAAGAACTATCCGAGTCCACAGAACCAACTGTGTGTCCTTAAAAAAATTAATCCCCTCAAGTACCCGAGGTTGTAGATTAATTCCTCCCAAGATAAAATGGATTAACCATTAAAGAAGAAACGGTACCTCAAACTTCGATAATTTCAACGAACTCAAAAAGACAACAACGAATCACACACATAGACACGATCGATCAATTTTATTTTGTAGGAAAATGTATGCAAAAGAAGGGAAGAATGTCACTCCCCGAGCTTACACCCTGGACGTGGCCGACACTCGAGAATTATTTCTGATCCCCAAGCGTACCCTTGGCCTGACTGACTATTTAGTGGAAGACTTACTTAAGAATAAAGAAGCTTTAAAAATAGAATTTATGACATTCAAAATCAAGTAAATACTTAACTCAACTGTATGAAAATACTTAAGTGCAATAATAATAATACTTTGCAAAATAATCTCAAAACGTCTCAAACAAAAGGGAAATACTGAGAGACTCATCAACACTAATTATCTATGAAGCCTCTAATACTAGGATAGAAGTCGGGACAAGACCCACGCCAACTCAACAATAACATGAAAGTAAATTGTGAAATCCTCCGGAAAGCAAAGAGGCTCACCAAAGTTGTCTGAAGCGCAAAGTGATCTCAACGAAACACCTGTTGATGATCCTGAACACCTGTATCTGCATCATAAAAGATGCAGGTCGAATGACATTAGTAAATTAAATGTACGAGTATGTAATATAGCTGAATAGCAAACAACTAAATGAAAAGGGTGCAATGGACGTAGATATATACTCGACTGAATGTAAAGAAATAAGGAAGTGAAATCATTAAAAATTTACAAAAATACTTTCTCATTCTCTGAACTTTAACATAATGAGTGATATATAAAAATACACTTTAACTCTATTGGGAGATTCTCTAACCGACAACTATCACTATGAGATAAGTGATGATACAACGTCTTGTCCACGCTGCCAGAACTGTCCTATATTGTGTCGGGATATAGAACACCTCATCTAAGTGGATCCACTAAGCTATGCTCGAAGGCTCTAAGGATTCATCTAAAAAGTATGATCTTGTACCATGTTGGCAAGACATGGTTTATTTGGGTTGTGAGTTGTCTGAACTCTCCCTCATATCGGTGCTCAATACTACTCTCAGTAATATTTACTTTTGATCAATGTATACAAATATTACTCTTTCTCTCTGATTTGAGATAATTGCTCAACTATCCTCTTAAAAAAGGCAACTGCTCTGAATTAACTCTGAACTCATTACTTGTTTAGAAATCAAAGTTTCTCTTTTCTCACTGTAAAAATAATAAATTTGGGATTCAATAATTCCCTTAAGCTTTACTCAAAATGCCTCTTTAAACTTTCCTCAAAAAATCCTTTTTACTTTATGAGAAAATCAATTTAAGATAATTATTCGGTTAAAAAGATTCTCATCAATAACTCAGTGAATACTTAAAATAATAGGTTTCATGCTGAAAAATATACATGAATAATCAACTCAAAAATCTAAATATAAATAATATATATAGCAACTCGAAAATTAGGAATAACAACTCAGAATTTAACAACAAACTCATCTCAAGAATTATCAAAACTAAGGATGTAACCCTAGATTATTCTTTACTGATAGAAAGTAGATATAGGGCATGAGGACGAACTCAGCCCATCACTATGATAGCCTTACATAACAGGGAAGAACAAAGTTCTTGGCGAAATCGATGAAATTTGGAGAACGATAGAAAACCCTAGCTTTTCTCCTCTTGAATCCTTGCGCTAAGTCTTTGAAGTGTTAAAGAACGTAAAATAATGTTTTGACACTATTTAGACCTTAATTAGGTGAAAAAAAGTCGTGGGTTAGGATTAGAGAGGGTGGGAAAAGACTAAACTACCCCTCTTTAAAAGCTGTCAAAAACTGTCTACGGGACCACCTAAGGGTCGTGGTTTGACCCACGGACCGTAGATCCCATCCGTGGATTCTATACTGAGTTTTTAAGCCTTAAAAGTCCATTTACGGGTCCAAACGATGGCTAGTAGGTCCACCTACGGCCCTTCGGTTGGATCCGTAGGATTTGGGTTCCAAAAATTGACCCCCAGTACTCTAACGACGGCCTGATAGGACGGTCGTTGTTCAACCCATGGCCCGTCGGTTGGGGTTGTCGTTCACAGACTCAGAAAACTCTGGTTTGACAGTCTTTGGTAAAATGATCGTAACTTTTTACTCCAATCATGAAATAAGGCAAACTTGGTGGCATTGAAAAGTGGATTCAAAGACCTTTAATTTGGTAGGTCATAGGCCACATAATTCATTATATGCTGGGAGATATGATCGTTTGAAGTTGACCTAAGTAAAATCTTATGTTAAAACTTAATCGGAAATGAAGATTTCAACTCAACTTTGTGCTAGGGGGTTCTTGTGACCTTAAATCATATCCAAATCCATTCGAACACCACATAAATGACATTTATACATATGAGTAACTTAAGGATCACCGATTCAATTTTATAGGTAATTAAAGAATGGTTCGGGCCTTAGCTTAGAAATTTTCAGGGTGTTACAAAGAATTCGATGCAGAAAAATAAGAGAAGGTCTCTCTATTTATAGTCAACAAAGGGTAAAGATCACAACTTTTTGGAAAAAGGACAATCTTTCAGAAAGGTCACAACCCTTTGGAAAAGGCACAACCTTTCAAACAGTCACAACCCTTTAGAAAAGACACAACATTTCATAAATGTCACAACCCTTCGGCAAAGTCGCAATCCTTCAGGAGAGTCACAACCCTTCATTTTCTATTCACACCTTTAAAATCCAAAAGAATTAACCTTAAAGAGTTGGAAGTCCTTAAGAGTTGTTTTGAACAAAAAGTGGTAAAAAGCCCTTTACTTGATTCGAAGGTGTGTGTGAAGTGGAACAAGACCATGTGGTTCCAAGTCAGCACAAGCAATAGGTGTGTGACTACTTATAATAGAAAAAACAATGGGTTCTCATTTACTATTTAGTTTTCTTGCTAATATTTGTATTTGGTTCTAGTAATATCAGTGATCTATCGGCTAACAATGTCAAAAGTTATCAAATTTTGCAGAAACTTTATGTCCTTATCTCGTATGGTTATACTTGAGATATATTCTTAGAATAGTAGTGATATTCAGATTGAAGACATAGCATATAACTATTAAGACAATGACACAAAGCTACAACAAATTCTTAATATTCTTGGTAAAGTAAACTTAAAGTTCAGTACTATGCACTATCTTAACATATAGTTTACCTTTCAGTTATATATAATCTCATTATAACTTCTCACCTCAGCGATGCTCATGTCACCCAGATGAGAATAGTTTTTCCGCCAAATATCCTTGTAAATTTTTGACAAAATCCTTAAATCCCACAAGTTCACAACAAATTTGATTATCAATAATGACGAATTTAATTTGTTGCTTATAAATCAAATTTCATCACAAAAGATATTTTGGGATGAAAATAAATTCGTCAATCAGTCATCCCCAAAGCATGGGTCACTAAAAGTGTATTAAGACAATTTAATACATGGTAACTAAAATAAAGTTATATTCACTACGAATATTTTGTCCTCCCTTTGTCAACTTCTTCTCTACTGCTCCCTCCCCTACACAACTGCAACCAACAAAGAAGAAACAACAAACAGAAAAATATTAATAAAAAAAACATAATTCATTTTAGATCTTTCTGCAAAGTAATAATCAGATGGCCCATCAGAAATTTCATAGTTGTACTACCTGATGGCCCATCAGGGAATATAGCAAATCCAGAAGGTAATAGCGGAACACCATCAGGATTCCCACCACATAATACCATGTCTATTGCACGAATATCAATAGGTGCATAAACAATAAATGACCTTGTTGGATCAGTGATACTCTCTTGAACTATCAACATATCGTTTTGAGCTGGATTTAGACTCTGCAATTCATGAGCCAATGATTGAAATTCACGCGTTAATCCTTTTCTTCAATCACACTAACTAATATCATATGAATCCATATATATGATATTAATTAATGTAGTTATTAAAAATCACTATTAAAAATAAGTGGATTTTAATAGCTTGACCAAACATACTATAAATTTCCTTACATTGACTCTCAATATGGAGATAGAATTGCCTATTTCCGTTCCATTTGCAATATGAATAACTTCTTGAATAGTACCCCCATTCGATAGAACGTCCCACTGTAATAATTCAATAATATTACTATTTAATTTTTTTTCTAAATATTCAAAAATAATTGGTCGATCTTAATGAATAAAAAATTCATAAAGTTTGAGAAAATTGTGGCAAAGATAATATAAACTTCCCATAATATATTGTGAGTGGTACCTTGCCCCTTGTGTTATCATTCCGAAGGAAATCAAACACAGTTTTGGAAGTTGAAGCGCACAACACAAGGCCCCGTGGTCTCCCTGGATCATTTATCCATTGGTGTGTTGTTGTTCCACTCACTCCTGATATATAATCTATTATCGTTCTTTCCCCAAGCTTCAACACGCCTTTTCTTCTCTCTTTATCTGTTGATACTGTAAAGGCAATGGTTACTGTAAAGGCAATGATTATATTATAATGTGAGTTTGAGCATTTGAATTCAAGAACGAATTGAAAATGGAATATTTCACATCATTGAAAAAGGATAGTCATGTACTTACCCGTATGAGTAATATTATTTTGGGGTAAATTTGTGGCTTCTGCACTTGCTAATAGTTCACTTTGCCCCAAATGCAAGGCTGGAATTCACAAAGGTCTTGTAAAAGGTGTGAATTAATGTGTCATCAGCCTCGATATGTTCAACCCATGTGACCTAGAACATTGTAAAAGGTTGACTTATGATAATTCAAATTTATAATTTCAGGATAATATATGTACAAATAATTAATTTTTAATTTTAATTTTTTACGGGCAATTAACTTATGTGCATGATTTCTTTTGAAAAAATGTTGATACAAGGATCGAGACTCTATGAGTAATCAGCTTGCCCCTTAATCATTGTTAGACATAGTATATGTTTATTGAAATCTTTTACCTTTGAGATACCATTTGAGATTTGTTGAATCACGCATCCTGAGGGCCTTTTCCAATACCTAGTAATCGAGGTATGGTCCAGGGAAACATCAACAATTACCCATAGTCCTTCAACAATTTTATTGCAAGATCTTACAAAGTAGCAATCTCGATTTGAAATTTATGGAGAGGGAACTTGAAACTCTGCATATATCTGTCCAACGAATAAATAAAAATAAAGAATAAAATGACACAAAAGGATAGTGTAAATTATTTATAAAATTATAGGCATCCAAGTGCAACCTATATAGAGTAAGAAAGATAAACATTTAATGACAAAGTACATCATGAATAAGTACCATTTTCGTTGATCCATCCAACACATCCATCGTACATGCCGTCAACACAATACTTGAAAAATAACTTGTCCAGTGATTCTTTGATCACAAAAGATATGTTGTCATCATTATCCTCATTATATAATTCCAAAATTGTCTAGACAATTCTTTTATATCCAATTTCAATTCTATAACTAGTTAACTAGTTTCTATAGAGTGGTGTAGTGAGATGAATTTAAATTGGATCTCTTCATTCTTAATCAAAAGTTCCAAATTTAAGTTATAGAAATAGAAAACCCCCTGTAATAACTGCAAATTTAAATTAGTCGGTCAGTAAATATCGAATACTAAATGGTTCATTTCAAAAATATATTTAGAAATAAAATGACTATACTGTAAGTTGATGTGATTCATAGTTACAAGAGCACTTTCTCGTGAAGCAGTAGTCTAAATTCCATTAGGCTTAGGCTCATTTCCCCTAGGGAATTTCCTCTTATATTCTTCTTCATTGAAATCATTTTTTACATCGTCAATGTTTGGAAGCAAAAGTGGCTCTCCCATTTGAGCCATTTGAAGAAGCTCGTACATAGCTGCCCTAATTACATTAGCAATATATTGTCTTGAAATGTGAATAATCTAGTAGTTAACAAAAATAATCAATTGAGCTTGAGTTCGATATATTAATAAAGGTGCAAGAAAATATTTTACACAGTTAGATCAATTAAATGCAAAATAATTCAGCATCAACACATTCAACTTAAAACTTTAAATTGTGACGAAATATATCAATCCAATGAGTCAAATAATTTTTTAAAATTTTGATTACCTCTTCTTATAGGCGAGCATTTTCGAGCCTTAGATATTGTTCATTATCTAACGTTTCACCTAAATGGAAATCATGGTCGCCACAATTAGGGCAACCATTGCTGATAGCTTCGCTTAACCACACACATTCAGCCCTAAGTTTGTCATTTTCAGCTCGAAGTGATAAATTCTCACTGTGTTGACCTTGATTCCGTAAGGAAATAATATTTCGAATCCACAAAATAATAAAAGTTAGTACAAGGACTCGCTAGCTAGTGTTAAATTAATAATGTCACGACCCGAGCCTACACCCTGGGCGGGACTGGCACTCGAGAACCATTGCTGGCCCCAAGCGAACCCTTGGCCTGACTTACTTACTCAGCGGAAGTCTTAAACACAAGAAATAGTCTCAAAGGATAACTCATGCAAATGTCTTTAAGAAATATTAAACTTAGCCAAAGTGGCAACTCAAGTCTCAACCATTAAAACAGGAAATAGAAAACTCAAGAACTAACATATGACTGTTTATGAAGCCTCTAAACAACTGAGATGGATGTCGGGACAAGACCCACAACATCCTAATGAAACTAAAACTACTAAAGCAATAAAAGGGATCCTCCGGAGGCAAGGAGGCTCACAAACAAGTCTGGAGCTCAACTAGAATCAACGATGCACTGGATGCTGATCCTGGTTACCTGTGTCTGCATCATAAGAAGATGCAGGCCAAATGGCATCAGTACATTAAATGTACGAGTATGCGAGTTGGAATGCTAAACACAACTTAAGCTTGAAAAGAATCTGAAAGGAACACTTACCTTGGCTTTACCCAACTACTGAATAACTTAACTCAATATAAAGCAATAAAACACATGCAATATACAGAAAGCTTTTAAAACAATAGAAAACAACTTAGTTCGTTAAAGAAACGCAATAACAAACTCAACTGTACTTGTATAATAAAGTAATATAGTTTCTGTGGGAGATTCTCTAACCGACAACCACCACTATGAGCCTAAGTGGTGATACAACGTCTTGCCCATGCTGCCAGAACTGTCCTATACTTTGCCATCGTATAGAAC